>WOVY01011261.1:0-7500 GCA_013436015.1 Rhipicephalus annulatus | reverse complement strand
TTTAAAGGTGGTCACGTAGGCCTGTAGTCCTCAAAAAGCACAAGACAGCTTTGTCTGCTTTTTGAGCCGACGAAAGGTGAGGACGGTGTTCCAGTAGCATCTTCACAGAGAGTGGCCGATCGTCCAATTGTCGCAATGCGTCCGAAAGCTTCTGTCTTTCAGAGGCAAATCGAGGGCAATTGCATATCAGATGATCGATGTATTCTTTGGTGCAGCAGACGTCACATTCCGCATTATCGGTCAATCCGATAAGGCTTTATATGCTGTTGTGAAGGCAACCGCCAACCAAAGGCGACGAAGAAGCGAACCTTCACGTCGGCGAAGTCTGGAGGGAGGTCGAAGTTCCAGTCGAGGGTTTATTTGGTAGAGTCTCGTATGTCTTATGCTTGGGGTGTTCCACTCCAGCAGACACAGGGTACGTGCCAGGGGATGAAGTTGCTTTGCAGTGTCAGTCCTTGACAAAGGAATCGGAAGGATGTGCTCTTCTTGGTGCGATGTGCGAGCTGCGTTGTCTGCGGAATCATTGCCACTGATCCACAATGGCCAGGAAGTCACTGAAGCTTGACCTCGTGGCCTGTTTCTGTGACGTGGTGAAGAAGCTTGACAACGTCGTAAGTTAACTGTTGATGGCAACCTCGTCGAAGGACTGACTGTATGCTCTGTAGGATCGGTTTCAAGTCAATGACCACGTAGCTTTCACCTCCGCTTTAAGTGTTCATTTCTTGGAAGGGCTGTACATAGGCGCGCGGTTAATGAACTTGTACTACACGTACATCAGCAAAAAAAAACAAACAGGGTTTACTATTGTATTTCTTTGTGATGTGCATACTTGGACGCACTTTATATTTTTACAACACCTAGGATGCGTTCCTATAAGACCTTCGAACTCGCTGGAATAACTTTGAGGGCGGGTGGCAAAAGCCTGTGCCTTGTTTCTGTTGTTACTGAAAAATAAAAGCCCACAATGCCAAAAAGCATGCACGGAGAACTGTCGTTCGAGAGTTCAAGCATAAAAAAAAAATCCTGATTTCAAACAAGATATTAAAAAAAGCGGAAAAAACATCCAAGAAAGGAAATCTGCTGTGATTTTCAAACTTTGCGCAATTCCAGTGCGCCTGATCACACAAATCGATCATGTTCCGTACAATGTAACATATAAATATTGACCAAAGTTTAAATAGGTTTGAAGTATAGAGTGCATGAAGTTATTACTGAAAATATTATGCGTCCCATCTAGCTAAGGACATCGAAGCCACCCAAAACAACGCTTCCCGTTTCATCACGTTGAACTCGAGTTGAGGCAAGCCATCCATCTCCTATCGATACCACGCATCTTGATGCAATCAATTCATGACCCCCGCATTCTCATCATTAGATATGTGGAGCAGCACGTTGTTTTAGAGCGGACTTTTGTTGTACGCAGTTTTGAAAGGACACTTCAAAGAAAAGCTATTTTTCGCGTATTAGGTAACTCTGATTTCACCCTCCTGAAAACCCTACCTTTACCATGAGATGACGCTTGGTAAGCAAGAAAAAAACGCGATAAAGAAAATTCGGGTGGAGACACCACGTTGAGATTCTCGCACCAATCAACACGACGTCATAAATTTTGAAGACGTTTGCCGCTTTGTACGTATCTTCTAATTTATAGAAATGAAGTACGTTGTCATCTGTCTGAGCCACAGACCTAACATACAAAGTTTGGGAATACTTCATCGAGCCAACGTCGCAAAAATACGAAAAACATAACGCGAAATTGTTGACGTCCCGCGTAGTAAATTCAACGTGAAATTTAAAAGTGATAGTTAAACCGTGAATTTCTATACTAATAATAAACTTAGCATGGAATTAATGGAATTACAGTGTTCAGAGTGCAGTTTATCAATCTAAACCAAGGCAACGTTTCCCTTTAGTGTAGTTTTAAGAACTCTCCCGTACCACGATATAGTTTGCTGAAAATGGCCGTGTCATTACTAGCCTTGTTGATGTATAGCAGTGATTTAAGTATTACATTGCCCTCATTGTTTCGCTTGCAATAGAACAGTGAAATGCTATAGCAGGTGTTGTAGCGGCACTCAATGATCCCGTAGCTTTCACGAAAAGACTAATTTCAAATCTTAACAGAAAAAAAAACAGTAAATGAGAGAAGTGTTTCCTGACATTCCATGTATGGCCAATTGCTGAAGATGCCAAATTTCGTCGCACCCGTGAACTTTTCTTTACTTGTGCTATGTATCTTTCTGGCTAATGGTAATAGGGGCGCTTTCTTTAATCTTTGCTATACGCCCCCTCCCGTAATTCTCGTGCTCTGAAAAGAAAAAAAAATCAATTCGTGCAACCTTACCTCTGCGCGTTTCCTTCCCCAAACACTGTCACCTTATGTAATAGCCGACGGCCCTTAGTATAGAATACTAGAAATAGTGAACGCCAGGATATTCCTGGTGCATACGATCGCAGTCGAAAGTGAACGTTCCGAGTGCAGCATAGACGTGTTAAACGCATAAAATGCCTCTTCACTACATATCTACGAGGGAAAAACTTACAATAATCGTTAATTAACGTTGCCGTGAGTGACTATCACTCATAGTTAAAGTTCATAAGTAATCACGCAGCGAAACATTCTTAAACACTATCCCACTTCAAATGTGTAGGATGTAAAGCTATGTACCACAGCGGGAAAAAGTTCCTATAAAATGCACATACTCATAATTTTTGCATGATCATGTGTCCACGCGGCTCAAATCTTTAATGATCGATCTCGAAGTATGCAAAGAAGGGCCTCAATTGGTGCTGGTGCCTAACAAGTTTAGGGTAATTTGGAGAGGGACATTTTTCCGACCTATGACTGTCAGAGCGTGAGTGTCTTTCAAAAAATGCTTGCTTTAATCCTTTCCTTTTTGACGGTATGAATCTACCTTGCGCAATTTCCTTGTATACATTTCGGGTGTGTTTTAGATTCGCAGACACTCCAATGGCATAAAATATATGTTATGCACATATGTTCACTCTAAGAAAAAACCAAGAGCACAGATTTTTTTTTCAGATAACCCTAGCTTGCCACGTATATAACTCCTTTTTAAATATAAATCTGAACTCCCTTTAGTGATAATGGCACTCACGTCCGGAGTCATAGAACCGAAAAGCGAGTTAACGCGTCTCTTTCAAAGGAGTCATAGACGTCACATGTCAGGACTGGCAAAAAAAGAGTCAAGAGGCTCTTTATTTTTTTCTTGGAGTGTTACGTGAAAACAATAGAGTGAAATTGGAAGCACACGTTGCCCAAGCGAACTGCAAGTGTGTTTCAATCTTAACCACGCATCCATGGGAGGTCAGAAGTGAGACATGCTCAATAAAAACAAAGTTTTCAGAAGAAAAGGGAACATTTATCTGAAATTGTACTTGAGCAGCACTTAACGTGGACATAAATAGTGGGTTTATGAAATACATTCATTTGTCGATGATAGAGAGAGATAAAAAAACTGCAGATAGAATTATTCGATGACCTAAAGCAATTGGCTCAACTACGACATTCATAACGATTTATGTAAACAGAAACGACGATTAAAAATCAAATGTCCCAAACCTTCTTTAGCAAACGATTGATGATGCGCCAAGATTGCTGTGTAAAAGACTGACAAATTACATGGGAAAATAAAGCACGGTTATGCGAATGTTGCCGAGTGTGATGAATTAAATTACTGTTCTCTAAACTTGCACTGACTACGGTCAATCTACTACCACGCTCTCCAATTAATAGAATAGATAGGAACGACGTCAAACTTTTTTGTCCGGCGATCATCGCAGCCTTCCACGTTGCTCCGTCGGCGAGTTCGTCCCGAGCAGCTTTGCAATCCGTAGCAGGGATTAAAAGAGATATACTGTGCTCATCGAGCGTCGACTCGTCTAAGTAGCGTATCTGCATGGCTGTTTTACGAATCGCTTCCCTAGGCTACGACGAAAGCTGGGGGGGAACCACCCCGCTGTCTGCAGTTCTAGCACCCAGCGCACTTGCCCCGAAGCGCCTCTAAACGTGACGTGCAGACCGCTCGCTGTTCCCACACTGCCTGTACGGAGTCGCGTGCCGACTTCAGCCAGCGCAAAGCGCCCGACGAGAACGAAGCCTGGTAGGTGTTTGTGACGAAGCCGAGTCGAGAAGGAAACATACACGTCACAGTGCGCGGAGAGAACGTCGCGAGGTTTGTGAAAGCCAGAGAGAGAGGATGCGAGCTTAACATAGCTGCTTTGAACCACGGAGTCACAGGGAGGAGAGATGCCAAGTCGGGCTGCGTGCCTCGTTGCGTAAGCAGTACTTGGCTCTCGCGTTTCGCGTTCCACGGTTACGGCGGTCTCTCACCCGTTTCCTACACTACGTTTCAACGTGTAACCCTCGCCCACCCAGTGGGGCCTCTCACGCCTCTTTCGATGACGTGCACTGCGAGTTTTGTAACGCAGCCGTCTCGGCCACGTGCTGCGGAGGCGCGTGCGCCGCTCACGGTTCGCACTCACGAGAGAGCTGCACCGTCCGGGCTCGCCCTGACAAGCGGAAGCGAGAGCACATTGTCATCGCACTACGCGCTTGCTGGCGCGACAGTCGGCAGCGGGGTTTCCTCGCGGCGAGGTTGACGCTTCCTAAGTCGCCCTTGTGAAGTCGTCCCCGAGTTCTTTCACACTCAGCCTTTCTCAGTTAAGACGCGTTTTTTTTTGTCGCTAGAACGATGCTCTGTGTTGCATGCATTGACCTGTTGCCTGTTGGTTGCTTGTATATTTACTTCATTACTGATTCAGGAGCGATGACTGAATAAGGACGCGCCGTCCTATGAACTTCCGGGGTATTAAATAGAGTCAAGCCTCCCGGTGAAGGTAACGTGAGGGTTGGTACAGCGGTAATGAATGCTTGAACACAGCAAGCGCATTTAAGTGACATAGGCTAGAAGTTCCATGCCTTAGGTTTACAAAGGCCGGCTTCAGCTAGTCGTCGTCGTGCTTGCACACTTTTAGCAGATGGATACGTATATTGATGGCAATCACTTCACGCTGTATTGCTTACAAGATGATTGACATTGCTGGACTTGTGAAACAAGTAAAACTAGTCTTCATTTGTCGAGGTGATCACCTTGCCTTCAGAATAGCGGTAATGCGGCCTTGAATGGCAAAATTTCCCGTGGCGAAATTGCCGCAATGAATACTTTGACGACACTTATCAGCGCGTGACAAAAGGCAGTACTTTTGCAAAACATTTAGTTTCAGTATACAGTCACCAATAATTGTGTTACATTACCTGCAAGATGTCGCAATGTTCTTCCTATCACGCTGATCGTTTCTGCTGCACTGAAGCAGGTGATATATTTATTTTATGCGACTTCTCTTGTAAGGCTTGCTTGCTGAGAACGCTACAGGGGCGGGGGAATATGAAGTGATATAATCTCTGTTTAGATTTGGGTGGGCTCACATTACTATACTATGATGGAATTTCAGCTGAAATCGCTTTATGTTGCTACGGTAGCTTTGTTCTGGATAAACATGTGTTTTCTGAGCACTTTTACGTCATGGTTCGATGCTATGAATACCTGCACCCGTATGCCCTCAAAAGTCCCAAGATGTTTTCTCTACCTTGCATCGATACAATAACGGCTATGTTCAGGAGCAACGTGCAGTATAGACGAGGCCTTGATCATTAATTTATTTGCCTACGGTGAAAATGTGACTGCAGTCTAACACAAGAAACAAAATGTAGTGGAATAAAAGATAAACAATTACCAGGATAATAAGCAAAACAATTGGTCGATGCTTCTCTTTTATTTTCAACACAATTGCTCCCCGAGCTGACGACATTCCGTCGGACTCTTGACTGCGGATAGAAATAGCTACATCTCTCCTTTGATTATGCGCCACGTTGTTTCGCATGTTACCTACCTCAAAGACGAAAGTTATTAAGGCAAAATGCTTGTATACCTCATCAACTGAAAAATCTGACGTAGTTGGAGCCGAAAAGAATGATAAAAAGCGACTAATAATTTCTGACTCCAGTCGATCGAAAGACAGCTGTTACGAACCCGATCCTACCCGAGTCCGACTACCATGCACATAATACACCCAGATTTTTATACGACAGACAAGTGTAGTCATTGCGACTCTATACAGGCCCCTAGAGCATATCCCTTGGGGACGGATGTCCAGGCGTAATTAACAATAGCCGTGATGCATGCAGCCTTATACAACGACAGGCTCTGCACGCACTGGGAGTCGGCGTTGCTTAGCTCAGACCTGGAGCACGAACTCTCGACCGACCCGCGAGCCGAGAAAGCCCCCAAGGACAAGCAACACTTGGCCAAAGCCTAGGCGGAATTCAGGCCCATCCTACCGAATCGGAGGGCACTCAATAAAGTTATTTCATCTGATCTCATAGAGGCACACAACTTCATGAAGCCGAGGCAGCAAGAAAGACTCATTATCGGGTCCCGAAGGGAAAGTGTTTCACCGTAAAAATAGATTGAACTGTGATTTTGCATATGGGTCCTAATGAATTTCAAGCACACATCAAGAAAAATATTCTTACACCATGGTTTCAAGACGCGTTACATTCGTGGAACAAGGTTGTTGTGATATCACACAGACGTTGATAACAAATATAATGACGGCCCTTTGATGAGTTCCTAATAGCTTTGACGTAATTAGCAGTTATTGAAGGACCACATGATGGTGCCACAATGATGACTTGAAAAAACTCGTGGATCCAGCGATATCTGTCTTCATATATAAAGTGCAGCAGTGCTATTTAATGGTAACAAGAAAAAAAAAGCAGCAGCACTCGTACGATAAGATATTCATTATCCGTTCTGCTCAAAATCACGAGGATAATAGGTGATTGAAAGTACCGCAGAGAACGTAGACTGCCTAGCATATCGCATGCATGCGAAACTCTTTTCATTGTATGCAACTCGTTCTGGTGGAGGAGTGTGTGGTTCGCGTTGAGAGTTTGCTTGCACTCATGTGGCGAAATATCCCTGGCTGTGTGTTTTATTGCACAGGGATCACGTTCGGGGACGCGCAAAGTGGCACTTGTTCGCAGGTATCTCATCTATTGTCGCCACTATTTAGCCACAACAGCATGGACGTCGCACGACGCTCTCTCACTTCAGTGAAGTATCGTGGTTTCTCTGAATTTTGGTGTGTGATAACATCAGGCATTGTTTGCGAATATCTACATGGTCATGCAGGTAAATATGCATGGCTTAGCCCATTAAGGCCCCTGCAAGAAGAACTACTGGTTGCGTCTTATTGAGATTAATTAAATTAAAAGACCCTTGTCAAGAGAATAACAAAGTCATCTTGGCCTTTATGGAAGTGATTTAAGCACCAGCACTTTGTGGAAGCCGTAACGCCACGCTTCCTGCAACACCATTTCGATGTATTGTGGCAGACCTGTTTGTTTTACAAGCTCCTTGTGACAATGTCCGTACGAGATAGAGGGATAGCAAGCAGAACGGAAGCTGGTGATCT
>WOVY01011260.1:0-289358 GCA_013436015.1 Rhipicephalus annulatus | reverse complement strand
GTAAATGAGAGAAGTGTTTCCTGACATTCCATGTATGGCCAATTGCTGAAGATGCCAAATTTGTCGCACCGTGAACTTTTCTTACTTGTGCTATGTATCTTTCTGGCTAATGGTAATAGGGGCGCTTTCTTTAATCTTTGCTATACGCCCCTCCCGTAATTCTCGTGCTCTGAAAGAAAAAAAAAATCAATTCGTGCAACCTTACCTCTGCGCGTTTCCTTCCCCAAACACTGTCACCTTATGTAATAGCCGACGGCCCTTAGTATAGAATACTAGAAATAGTGAACGCCAGGATATTCCTGGTGCATACGATCGCAGTCGAAAGTGAACGTTCCGAGTGCAGCATAGACGTGTTTAAACGCATAAAATGCCTCTTCACACATATCTACGAGGGAAAAACTTACAATAATCGTTAATTAACGTTGCCGTGAGTGACTATCACTCAAGTTAAAGTTCATAAGTAATCACGCAGCGAAACATTCTTAAACACTATCCACTTCAAATGTGTAGGATGTAAAGCTATGTACCACAGCGGGAAAAAGTTCCTATAAAATGCACATACTCATAATTTTTGCATGATCATGTGTCCACGCGGCTCAAATCTTAATGATCGATCTCGAAGTATGCAAAGAAGGGCCTCAATTGGTGCTGGTGCCTAACAAGTTTAGGGTAATTGGGAGAGGGACATTTTTCCGACCTATGACTGTCAGAGCGTGAGTGTCTTTCAAAAAATGCTTGCTTTAATCTTTCCTTTTGACGGTATGAATCTACCTTGCGCAATTTCCTTGTATACATTTCGGGTGTGTTTTAGATTCGCAGACACTCCAATGGCATAAAATATATGTTATGCACATATGTTCACTCTAAGAAAAAACCAAGAGCACAGATTTTTTTTCAGATAACCCTAGCTTGCCACGTATATAACTCCTTTTTAAATATAAATCTGAACTCCCTTTAGTGATAATGGCACTCACGTCCGGAGTCATAGAACCGAAAAGCGAGTTAACGCGTCTCTTTCAAAGGAGTCATAGACGTCACATGTCAGGACTGGCAAAAAAAGAGTCAAGAGGCTCTTTATTTTTTTCTTGGAGTGTTACGTGAAAACAATAGAGTGAAATTGGAAGCACACGTTGCCCAAGCGAACTGCAAGTGTGTTTCAATCTTAACCACGCATCCATGGAGGTCAGAAGTGAGACATGCTCAATAAAAACAAAGTTTTCAGAAGAAAAGGGAACATTTATCTGAAATTGTACTTGAGCAGCACTTAACGTGGACATAAATAGTGGGTTTATGAAATACATTTATTTGTCGATGATAGAGAGAGATAAAAAAACTGCAGATAGAATTATTCGATGACCTAAAGCAATTGGCTCAACTACGACATTCATAACGATTTATGTAACAGAAACGACGATTAAAAATCAAAGTCCCAAACCTTCTTTTAGCAAACGATTGATGATGCGCCAAGATTGCTGTGTAAAAGACTGACAAATTACATGGGAAAATAAAGCACGGTTATGCGAATGTTGCCGAGTGTGATGAATTAAATTACTTTCTCTAAACTTGCACTGACTACGGTCAATCTACTACCGCGCTCTCCAATAATAGAATAGATAGGAACGACGTCAAACTTTTTTGTCCGGCGATCATCGCAGCCTTCCACGTTGCTCCGTCGGCGAGTTCGTCCCGAGCAGCTTTGCAATCCGTAGCAGGGATTAAAAGAGATATACTGTGGCTCATCGAGCGTTCGACTCGTCTAAGTAGCGTATCTGCATGGCTGTTTTACGAATCGCTTCCCTAGGCTACGACGAAAGCTGGGGGGAACCACCCCCGCTGTCTGCAGTTCTAGCACCCAGCGCACTTGCCCCGAAGCGCCTCTAAACGGACGTGAGACCGCTCGCTGTTTCCCACACTGCCTGTACGGAGTCGCGTGCCGACTTCAGCCAGCGCAAAGCGCCCGACGAGAACGAAGCCTGGTAGTGTGTTCTGTGACGAAGCCGAGTCGAGAAGGAACATACACGTCACAGTGCGCAGAGAGAACGTCGCGAGGTTTGTGAAAGCCAGAGAGAGAGGATGCGAGCTTAACATAGCTGCTTTGAACCACGGAGTCAAAGGAGGAGGAGAGATGCCAAGTCGGGCTGCGTGCCTCGTTGCGTAAGCAGTATACTTGGCTCTCGCGTTTCGCGTTCCACGGTTACGGCGGTCTCTCACCCGTTTCCTACACTGCGTTTCAACGTGTAACCCTCGCCCGCCCAGTGGGGCCTCTCACGCCTCTTTCGATGACGTGCACTGCGAGTTTTGTAACGCAGCCGTCTCGGCCACGTGCTGCGGAGGCGCGTGCGCCACTCACGGTTCGCACTCACGAGAGAGCTGCACTGTCCGGGTCGCCCTGACAAGCGGAAGCGAGGGCACATTGTGATCGCACTACGCGCTTGCTGGCGCGACAGTCGGCAGCGGGGTTTCCTCGCGGCGAGGTTGACGCTTCTTAAGTCGCCCTTGTGAAGTCGTCCCCGAGTTCTTTCACACTCAGCCTCTCTCAGTTAAGACGCGTTTTTTTTTTTGTCGCTAGAACGATGCTCTGTGTTGCATGCATTGACCTGTTGCCTGTTGGTTGCTTGTATATTTACTTCATTACTGATTCAGGAGCGATGACTGAATAAGGACGCGCCGTCCTATGAACTTCCGGGGTATTAAATAGAGTCAAGCCTCCCGGTGAAGGTAACGTGAGGGTTGGTACAGCGGTAATGAATGCTTGAACACAGCAAGCGCATTTAAGTAACATAGGCTGGAAGTTCCATGCCTTAGGTTTACAAAGGCCGGCTTCAGCTAGTCGTCGTCGTGCTTGCACACTTTTAGCAGATGGATACGTATATTGATGGCATCACTTCACGCTGTATTGCTTACAAGATGAGTGACATTGCTGGACTTGTGAAACAAGTAAAACTAGTCTTCATTTGTCGTCGGGGTGATCACCTTGCCTTTCAGAATAGCGGTAATGCGGCCTTGAATGGCAAAATTTCCCGTGGCGAAATTGCCGCAATGAATACTTTGACGACACTTATCAGCGCGTGACAAAAGCAGTACTTTGCAAAACATTAGTTTCAGTATACAGTCACCAATAATTGTGTTACATTACCTGCAAGATGTCGCAATGTTCTTCCTATCACGCTGATCGTTTCTGCTGCACTGAAAGCAGGTGATATATTTATTTTATGCGACTTCTCTTGTAAGGCTTGCTTGCTGAGAACGCTACAGGGGCGGGGGAATATGAAGCGATATAATCTCTGTTTAGATTTTGGGTGGGCTCACATTACTATACTATGATGGGATTTCAGCTGAAATCGCTTTATTTTTGCTAGGTAGCTTTGTTCTGGATAAAATCATGTGTTTCTGAGCACTTTACGTCATGGTTCGATGCTATGAATACCTGCACCCGTATGCCCTCAAAAGTCCAAGATGTTTTCTCTACCTTGCATCGATACAATAACGGCTATGTTCAGGAGCAACGTGCAGTAGAACGAGGCCTTGATCATTTTATTTGCCTACGGTGACGTGTGAAATGTGACTGCAGTAAACACAAGAAACAAAATGTAGTGGAATAAAAGATAAACAATGACCAGGATAATAAGCAAAACAATTGGTCGATGCTTCTCTTTTATTTCAACACAATTGCTCCCGAGCTGACGACATTCCGTCGGACTCTTGACTGCGGATAGAAATAGCTACATCTCTCCTTTGATTATGCGCCACGTTGTTTCGCATATTACCTACTCAAAGACGAAAGTTATTAAGGCAAAATGCTTGTATACCTCATCAACTGAAAAAATCTGACGTAGTTGGAGTCGAAAAGAATGATAAAAAAGCGACTAATAATTTCTGACTCCAGTCAATCGAAAGACAGCTGTTACGAACCCGATCCTACCCGAGTCCGACTACCATGCACATAATACACCCAGATTTTTATACGACAGACAAGTGTAGTCATTGCGACTCTATACAGGCCCCCTAGAGCATATCCCTTGGGGACGGATGTCCAGGCGTAATTAACAATAGCCGTGATGCATGCAGCCTTATACAACGACAGGCTCTGCACGCACTGGGAGTCGGCGTTGCTCAGCTCAGACCTGGAGCACGAACTCTCGACCGACCCGCGAGCCGAGAAAGCCCCCAAGGACAAGCAACACTTGGCCAAAGCCTAGGCGGAATTCAGGCCCATCCTACCGAATCGGAGGGCACTCAATAAAGTTATTTCATCTGATCTCATAGAGGCACACAAACTTCATGAAGCCGAGGCAGCAAGAAAGACTCATTATCGGGTCCCAGAAGGGAAAGTGTTCACCGTAAAAATAGATTGAACTGTGATTTTGCATATGGGTCCTAATGAATTTCAAGCACACATCAGAAAAAATATTCTTACACCATGGTTTCAAGACGCGTTACATTCGTGGAACAAGGGTTGTGATATTCACACAGACGTTGATAACAAATTATAATGACGGCCCTTTGATGAGTTCCTAATAGCTTTGACGTAATTAGCAGTTATTGAAGGACACAGTGGTGGTGCCACAAGATGACTTGAAAAAACTCGTGATCCAGCGATATCTGTCTTCATATATAAAGTGCAGCAGTGCTATTTAATGGTAACAAGAAAAAGCAGCAGCACTCGTACGATAAGATATTCATTATCCGTTCTGCTCAAAATCACGAGGATAATAGGTGATTGAAAGTACCGCAGAGAACGTAGACTGCCTAGCATATCGCATGCATGCGAAACTCTTTTCATTGTATGCAACTCGTTCTGGTGGAGGACTGTGTGCTTCGCGTTGAGAGTTTGCTTGCACTCATCGTGGCGAAATATCCTGTGCTGTGTTTTATTGCACAGGGATCACGTTCGGGACGCGCAAAGTGCACTTGTTCGCAGGTATCTCATCTATTGTCGCCACTATTGTAGCCACAACAGCATGACGTCGCACGACGCTCTCTCACTTCAGTGAAGTATCGTGGTTTCTCTTGAATTTTGGTGTGTGATAACATCAGGCATTGTTTGCGAATATCTACATGGTCATGCAAGGTAAATATGCATGGCTTAGCCCATTAAGGCCCCTGCAAGAACTACTGGTTGCGTCTTATTGAGATTTAATTAAATTAAAAGACCCTTGTCAAGAGAATAACAAAGTCATCTTGGCCTTTATGGAAGTGATTTAAGCACCAGCACTTTGTGGAAGCCGTAAACGCCACGCTTCCTGCAACACCATTTCGATGTATTGTGGCAGACCTGTTTGTTTTTACAAGCTCCTTGTGACAATGTCCGTACGGATAGAGGGATAGCAAGCAGAACGGAAGCTGGTGATCTCTTGGTATTCTTGTGTGTAGAAGGTCCAGTGAGTGTCTTGTTATTAAGCGACGACAGGACAATAGTGAACGCATAGAGAGTCTGTTGAAACATTCAGTGCGTTGTCTGCGCCCATTTGTATCATCCAGGTAAATAAGGGCTGGTACCACTTTTTCTCAGCGATAAAGATTTCGTACTTACTCCCAGCACTATCGCAGAGGTCAGCCTCTTTAATGTCATTGTTACACATGCTGAAGGAAGTTAAATATGACACTTCTCTTTTTTTTCTTTTCAGTAGATGGCCTCGTAGTTTCAGAGCGTACATACTACACTGTATTGTTGTTCGCGAGCATAGCAACGATGCTTTTGTATTTATCCGTTACGAAACAAAACTTGTTCCCTGGATCAAAAGAGACACTGTATTCCCCACATTCTTTTCATTCCCTGCTTCTTTAATTTTTCGTAGAGAGCATCCAGTCAATAATAAAAAATTGGAAACAAAACATCGTTAAGGACAGAGGCACACTCTTCAGGGGCTATAACGTTTCTTGCGTCATCTATGAGGCTTATGGTGTTATCGTCTCTTGGATTTATGACGCGCCAGAATTTTCAGTGTCTGTTTGAAGCATAGCAGGGAGGGTGTTTTTAAAAAAAGAAGTTTTCTTTTGGGTTGCGAAGTACAGCAATATATTCACCTGAAACTAGTTTCATGATTTCATGATTTTCATGTTATAACTAGTCAATTATGTTCTACATACAGTCATGTATACTATACAAAGTTTGGTATCGATACCATTAATGAAACGGTCAGGAGAGCTAAAAGTCAATGTGGCTAGATAGATAGATAGATAGATAGATAGATAGATAGATAGATAGATAGATAGATAGATAGATAGATAGATAGATAGATAGATAGATAGATAGATAGATAGATAGATACGCTCAATGTCGCCGAAGTTCACTAAGACGACCGATTGGGCACCGGCCTACCTACCCACAGTGAAGACTTGATACATACGTGGATAAGCCTATCCGGCAGAATCACCACAAACAACGCATACTGAGCTAGTGCTCAGAAGAGCTGCATCGCGCCTGCGTAGTTACCACATTGCGTCTTTTTGCAATTTTAAGCTATTATTCCAGTTTCTTAATGTAAAGGATATGGTTTATATAGTAAAAGGATAACTATGTGAGCTAACTCTTGCATAGTCATTTACAAACTTGAGTGCAGATCAAAAGTGAAGGACGAAGAACACTAAGAACAGGATGCTTGTCATATTCACTACCTTTTCATAAACCTGCGTTCTCCTGCTCGCACAGTATGATGAGCTTTGTATCAGCTGATTTGCCTTTTGTGAATTATCATTTGTTTTCACAGTTTCATTTGTGAATTAACACTTCTGCGGTGTTGAATATTTGTGATTTTGGCCTGAGGAATTCCCTGAAGCACCGTCGAGGAGGAGAAGAAAGAAACAGACGGAACGAGATGGCAGTCAGCCATTTAGGCCAATGAGGGACGCACAGTTCTGTAGTGACCGTCTTCGTGATAGGGTAGCAGCCTCCAAGGTCAAGAAGGATATGAACTTCCTTGACTTCCGTATCAAATAACAACCGGATGACTTCACTCGCGTAATAACGAAGTCCAGAGTTTTAGAAGGTGCCTGTGATAAGTTAACTACGGTTACCATCTTTCGAGCCCGGCACACGCCGGCTGGTTGCCGTATCTTAATTTATCTCTTTGAGAAGGAGCGACTGGGTGTTCGGTTTCTTGCAGTTTTCTTGGTTGAAAGTGTAGCGTCCTCTTTATCGCCTTTCATGGTCATCTACATTTTTCTAGCCGCAGAGCCGCGCCTCTTGCGCAGCTTATGCTTGACACCTTGAGGGCCATGCTAGTCAGAACGCGCTTACACGACTGGCGGTGCGGACGCCGCAGACGCCGCCGCCCCGCTTCGAGAGTTCAGAATAAAGTGGCGAGATTGGAACGGCCACGTCGGCACCCCACGCGTCGTCTCACGTTTCTCTCGCTACACATGTATAGCCTTAATGTAAATCAGCAAGTCCCAATTAAAAGTTGAGAACGAGAAATTGTTGAGCGAAACGAGTTTGCGTTAGTTTAAGAAGCGCTATAGTGAACTCTGATGTGATAGCTAAACTTACAGAAACGCTCGTAGTTCTTCGTCACTTTACACGACAATAATTTATAAATGATTATTGTCATATTTTGCAGAATATGAGAAGATAGGCTATGTTAGAGCCGGTTATCACAACATCATGACAGTAATTAACCCACAATCAAGAAAATTAAGAATAAACGAAGAAAAAAAAAAGACTAATCACAGACACCATGAACATACTATATACATTATAGGCTTATCAAAAGTTGTGTCATTGCCACAATGCGTTTGAAATTTCGGGGTTGCGGTGGTCGAAATACCCATGGGTTGGATAACGTTGGCGATTGACATAATAGCGGCGAAGTTTTCAAAGCAGTCTATTGATTCCAAGAAAGCCATAGCGAGTCAAGAAGCAAATAACCGAAAACCATCCAGAATTACATTTTCGCTGAGCACCTGACGCCTAGCTCCAGACCATTAATGCCAAAGAGAGGCAATTTCTTTTTATCTTTATTGTAGCAAGACCAAGAATTTGTCATTTTAAAAATCATTTTCCTCAAAGCGTTACATACCAGCCGCGTTTGTGTAGTGGTTATGTGGCTCGACTGCTCATCGTGGCTTTGAATCCAAGCCGTCACAGCTGCATTTAGATGCAGACAATATGCGTGAGGACCGCGTACTAAGATTTAGGTGTACGCGTTAGAGAACACCAGATGACCCGAATTATCCGGAGCTCTCCACTGCGGTATCCATCTTAATCACTTCGTGGCTTTAGGACGTAAAACAACAACAACAACAACAACAACAACAACAACAACAACAACAACAACAACAACAACAACAACAACAACAACAACAACAACAACAATAATAATAATAATATAATAATAATAAAATTTCCTCAAATGTTGCATACCAGCCATGTTTGTGTAATGGTTATGTGGCTCGAGTGCCCATAGTGGGTATGAATCCAAATACTACTAATAATAGTAACATTATTATTATTATTATTTTAATTATTATTATTATTATTATTATTATTATTATTATTATTATTATTATTATATTATTATTATTATTATTAAGAAGAGGTAATTGTCTCGGTGTGTGAATTCTGGGCTTATAGCGCGGTTGATCGATCTCCTCGATGCCACAGTCCCTTGCAGTAGCCTTAGCAACACCCAACATTTTAACTATGGCGTTGTCACAAAGTATAGGCAGATTCCATGATGAAAAAAATGGCAGCATATCCACGGAGTGAATGATGGAGAGTGGGGCGAAGCATTCGTCCGTCCATGCGTCCGTCTGTGTGACCGTCCATGCGTCTGTTTGTGCGCCTGTCCCGGCGTTCTTTCGTGCATCCGCCCCTGCGTCAGTTCATGCGTCCATCCATGCATCTGTTTGTGTGTCCGTTCGTTCATCTATTCAACACTCCAAGTCCCACCATCTCGCATCTTTTTATCATATATTCCCCATAGAAGCACCGCCATCCAGCGGACATTCCAAGGACTAAACGAGAGGTGGCACACGCACACTTTCTTACGGCCTGCGCTTTGGGTCCACTTTTCACCTTTAATCACCTCGAGTTCATGGTATATTCTAGTTCACTGTATTCATGGCACTGCGACCAAACGCTCGCTAAACCTTTCGAAAACCAAGGAGGTTACGCCCAGCGAGTATAACGTAGCAACCTTTCCCTGTCAGATAGGGCTCAATTTACATGCCAATGGCTGCTAATGAGAAATGAGAGACAGGAGAATTCGGCTTTTACTTTCTTACGGCTTGCGCTTCGTATCTACTTCTCATTTTTAACCACCTTGAGTTCATTCATGGTATATACAAGTTCATTGTATTCATGGAACTGCGGCTCAACGCTCGCTAAACCTTTCTAAAGCTAAGGAGGTTACACCTAGCGAGTATAATGTAGCATCCCTTTCTTGTCCGATAGTGCTCAATGTACATGCCAATGGCTGCTAACGGGGATCGCAGCGTGCGCGTTGACTAAAAGCCGAATGCTCATGTCTCTCATTCCCCATTAGCAGCCATTGGAATGTACATTGAGCACTATTTTTTATTGTTAAACAACGCACAGAAGAAATCTCTCACTGGCACCACCTTGGAGGTCAAGTGTTACACCTATGTCGGGTATGTGCCACTGGTGGTTACATACGAGGGACGCCCAAGCCACGCCATAAGGAGCTTCGCCCCTAAAATCCCTCGTCTCTCCTCGTTTATACAGTAGCATCATGTAGTGCATGCAAACATGCACGAAGATTTGAAACACGTACGCAAGCCATCCTAGTCGATGGCGAAATGTACATGAAGCAGCCGTTTTAAAATCGCTTACAGCTGCAGATGACAGGCTGAAAAGGTGTGTAATTAACCACAAATAAATGTTCATTGTCTAGGAAAAACTGCTTAATTGCGTTCTGGGGAATTAGTCCACGTATTCTGGAAAGATACGCTCGCGCCAGCCAATGTACCTCTGTTAAAGCAAATCACTAATGATGAATACAATTGCTTCCGTAAAAAGTGATTTTAGCACATTGACGGATCCATAGGGGGGGGGGGGTAGAGGCGATAACAACCTACCCTTCCGAAATCCCTGTCAGACCCTCCCCCCTCCCCCAATTCAGCCCTTGCAGTCTACTTTCTATCACCAATCAGGACAAATGAGTGAAAGAACTGTGAGCACACGTTAACAGTATTTATGCTATGAAGGTGTTTTTTATGCTCGTGAAAAGAAAAAAAAAATTATGACCATGCCTACCTCTTCGGTCTTACATTTGGTGACCCCCCCCCCACCTCTTGATTGGAGTGGCTGTATCCTACACTGTCCAAACGGATCCAAACGGAATGCAAAAGCGTTCTTGCCACTGCTCCATAGTTCTCGCAGGTCTGGTACACTTATTCCGCCACACTTTAAGCAGGCATGAGTAGTCTAACAATAAAAGATTTCCATTCAGTTCTTACCTCTGCTTAAGAAATAGACGCGTTATTTCTCGTATCTAATGCCAACGCCCTGAAAAGAAGCCTATGAGTAATGTAGTGAGAGAGCGCCAGTGTTCACCTGAGCAGTGCTTCAGGAATTCGAAAGAATTGTTTTTCTACTGACGCATTCTGTTTTTCTCACTGAGCTTGGTCGAGGAGAAATCTACGACGCAAATATTTTTTAAAATACTGCGCAAGAAGAATGATGGAAAATGCAGGCGCGAGCTTCGTTGTTTAAAGCCTTACTTGACGAGAGCAGGTTTTGCGCATTCCTAAGAAAGGAAGATGAACACAGGGGAGTTTCCCGGTCGCTACCCTGTATTCTCTGCCTTTGGGAAGTGTAAATGGTGTGCGAAAAAAGGTAAATAGATGAAGAGACTGTAACTACGACCCTATATATTAAGCCATGACAATGGCAACGACAGCTACATTGCCGGTGAACAATCACAATCTGTCACTCCGTCCGGTTTGCCGAAGCATTCCATACAAGCAATAAAAGGTTTCATCGGCGAGAACTGTCAGACACGCGTAAAAAGAAGTGTATCACAACGGGCAAAAATGATTAATTCGTGCGCACCGAGGCCAGTTCTCCTTTTAATTCATCGATTCTCGGAACACGCGCATGCATAACAAACGCAACGTAATTCACCACCAGCATGCTTCTCCCGCAACGTAAAGCCGGTTGACGCGATCGGATTATTCAGCGAGGCGTGATGAGCGCAACATGCGCTGAACTCGTCACGTGTTGCGATTCGCGGCTGAAGTCGGGCTATCAGGCGACGCTGCAGTGCATGGGAGAGAGCTACAGGCGAGGCCAGACCGAAGACGGCGTGCCGCACAAACGAGGTTCTCTCGTATCCTCAACAGTAGCTGCGTTCGCCCGTGTTGTATTCGCTCGAGCGTCAGGATGTCGGCGTGTCGCCAAGCGGTGCGTCAGCTTACGCCGGTCTAAACCCGTTCGCGCTGGTTTCACGCCATCCCCGATCGTCGCCCCGCCGTAACCGCCTGGCTGACGCTTGCTTATCGCAGCTCTCTCTCTCTCTTGTGGCGGCATACCCAAAGAGCTGCTAAACGATCCCCGCATCCGTTTGAACGTTCTCAGTTACGGCCCGCGAAGGCTGTATTTGGTTGCCTTATAGAATTCCTCCCGACGTGCGCGCCACGACAGGCACGGAACATGTCCGAGCGACAAGTATGAAGTAGGTTGACAGTGTCAGTACATGGTTCGCGTACTATGTAGCCACCCACATTTTAAAATTGTAGTACTTGTAATATTAACAAAAATCAATTCAGCGTCTAGACGCCTCGCAAATCTAAATCAGGTGCTGTTAAAATCGGACTGACAAGTCTGTAGTGGTTATAAACCATGGCATGCACAAACCGCCTTTGTACCTTCATTTAAGACGACCCCAAGGTGAAAACGATATTCTTCCGCAACAAAGAGTGGTCGAACGAAGACAATATTCTGCGTATTCTGCTATATATAAAGTCGCTGAAAGATTTTACGGTCACACAGTACTATTTTTTATTCACGACTAGCTCAAAGCTCCTTTGATAACTTGCCTACACGAGTACCCATCTATTCCAAAAATATGACAGAAAAAAAACGTTATTTATTTTGCTATGTCATTATTGACTGTAGATATGCGAGAGTGCTTGTACTGACTTACTCTGTCTACATCTAACGCATATAATGGCGCATACCAAGCAACAATAAACAAAATTGGAATAAATGAAATGAAGATTTTCATAGAGAGCGCGCAGCATGACAAATGCTTTGTTTTTTTACTTGTTTGTTATTGAACGATTGTCTGGCATTTCGTTGCTTGGAATATGCTCCACATGTGGGCAACGTGAAGGTGAGTCTGTTGAAAACTAATGCGGAAATATATGAGCGCACAAGGTAGAGGGAAAAGCACTTGACAGGAAAGACGCTCGCTGCTTCCTGTCAAGCGTCTTTCCTGTCAAGTGCTTTTCCTTCTACCTTGTGCGCTCATATGTTTCCACCTTATGTTGTACCAACTTGCCCAGCATTCCAATTTACTGTTGAAAACTAGTTGCTAAATTTCGAATAGGCAATGTGCGCACTTGTCTTTGCATATATTATACACTTAACTTTGAACGTAACACAATGACGCGTGTCTCAGTACATCTTTTGTTTTTTCAATTCTTTAAATGTTTTTTTGTTAAAACAGCGGGCAACATTACGCAAGTATCTAGTTTTTTGTTTGTCGATGTATACCGAAAGAAACATCGTTCAGCTCTGCCTACACGAAGGGCATTTTTCAGGGGACGTCTGATTGCTGGAGATGAATACATAACGTAAGATAATCGTGTGCAGATATCTTGGACATTGTTGCAAAGCTTAGAAAATGCTCTCCAAATAGAAAACTAGGGAGTGATAATATGCAGAAAACAATGGTCCCGTTATCGGCGCGGGCACAAAAGGTTGCCACAGTTGTCCAACATTTGGAAACAACAAATCGGCACCTTTATCTATGGAAAGCTACGATGAAGGTCACAGTGGCTACAAACAACTTTAAACCGAAGGTAATAAGTGAAAAAAATAAGTAATTAATTAGTACCGGTATACAATTTTGGTTTCGCGACATTGAAATATTTATGGATGCATAAAGTGAGGTTCTGAACCACGCAAGGCAGACGTGTTTGAATATGCAATGATGGATGCGCAAGCGCTTGAGGCTCTTGTACTCAGATTTAGGGGCACGTTAAGTAACACCAGGTGGTTAATATTTTCAGATCCCTCCACTACGGTGTCTCTCATATTCATATTGTGTTTTTGGGACGTTAAACCACAACATATGAAGAAGAATTAGACCACCCTTAATAGAACTAATAGGAGAATAAGGAGGAGCGTTAAGCAAGTAAAACAAAAAATATGTGGGAAGCTTGTGCAAGTGTTGCAAGGCAATGCTAACAGTGGGGCATGTGGCTGACTTTTAATCTGTTGGTTTCTACAAACTTGAGTAAGTCGTTGCTAGGTTTGACTAGGCATTCCAAGATATGGCTATGTGGTGCCTCGAACTATACTGCTAGGCGAAGCGTTGTCATGACTACGTGGAATGAATGATAAGTTATAATGTTCTCAATTATCTTGCATATTGAAGTACTTAACTGTAAGGTCTTTATTAACAAACTATTAGCAGTGTAATACTTAGCGTGGCCATATTTAGCAAGATTTCAATAATCATTACCTTAGTATACTAACACTAGAAAGGTATAAATTAACAATGAACCTTGGGTAAACCCAATTAACGAAGTCCTAAGAATAAAAAAAAATTGGCCCCGTATCATCATGTTACACTGCAAATGTAATCTAAAGACAATAGTCTTGCCTTGATAGTTATAGCGCGAGAACAGAACGACGACAAAGAGACAAGAAGGAGATGAGCGCTTGTATCCTTCTTGTCTTTTTGTCGTCGTTCTGTTCTTGGGCTATAACTATCGTCATGCCATATTAACTAGCTCAAACTGCCGCACTTTCGAGATAGTTTTGCGTCTGGAGAGAGTGAACAAAACGTTTATTTGATGTTCTGCGCAAGAAATTAGATGAACCTGGAGGCGCTGCGTTTGAGTGCCTCGAGCATGCAGCGGAGGCGAACGAGCGCATCAAGTCAAGTCACACGTGAGACATGAGCGCTATCTGGCAGTTATCTTGGAAAACGAAGCGCGGCGACGTGCGCACCGGTCTCGGAGGCGATAAGGTGTAGAACACAAGGCGACGGGTAAGTGCCACCACCGTGTCGTCTTATCAAAGCGTTGGAAATACTTGCCTTTTCGTGCAAGTATGACATTGTCAGCGCTGCGTCATAAACGCTATGGTATTTAAAATTATTTATGTATGCTTTTTCCAGTAAAAAGACACAGATACAGATATTGACGTGTTGTTATAGTGCCTCAGACATGCATAATAATTGCTTTTTAATTGACGATCGTACAACTATGAACGCGGAACCTTGAGCAATATTGGTGGGCGCTGCGGATGGGGTCGACCATTTGGAGTATCGTTAATGGTGGACAAACAGACAAATGTACAGACAGACAGACAGACAGACAGACAGACAGACAGACAGACAGACAGACAGACAGACAGACAGACAGACCAAAATTTTTCCGTCGAAGGTTCCCAAGAAAGACTATCGTCTTTAAAAGTGAAGAAAGAGAGAGAGAGAGAGAGAGAGAGCACCAACCATGCGACGCGCTAGAACTTTGAGATCGATCATGATGATAGTTTTCGTTCAGTCTGCCCATCAAAACATTGATTAAAAAAAGCTCGACTGCATAAACAAACATCACAACAGCAAGTTGCACTTGGTAATAGTAAAGTCCAAATCACCTACTTTACTGGATTTAAGAGTTCTTAACGCACCATCGTTCGTTATGTCAGAAAAAAAAATCTGCAGAGTACACGGACTCGGGTGGGAGGGTTATGAGCGGATGTTGTCCATGTATCAGGTAGTTTGCATGCACCCGGTGAAGCAGGCTGTCTACCCACAGCATTCCGGTCATATGCGAAGCACTTGTGCACGTGCTCGAGTCACGTATCTGCCATCAATAAAGGACAACGTTCTCAAGTAGCGATGGAATCAAAGAGCACGGCCGATAGCGCGTATGTGCCTGCCATTACGTGTTATCTCGTGCGCAGCAAACATCGGATGCCTTAAGACGTAAGAAACCCAAATAAGATAAAGCAGCGACATGCTGGTGCCATGTCTTATCGAACTGCCGATAGGTTTCTGGAATTTCCTGGTGAACTATATGATGCTCGAAAGAGGTCATAGACACCGCCACAGCGAGCTATATTCCGGCTTATTTGCAGGGGTTTTCCGTGAGGTCGAGTTTTGGAAGCAAGTGACGAAGCATCATACTCTCCCACACAAAATGTTGGGAGAAGGCAGACATGGGTGCGAGTACTGCCGCTTCTATGAAAGATCACGTGGCCTTCGTAGATGCAGCGCAGTAAGGTTACTCGGATCACTTTGTGTCGGTTGTAACCACACTTAAAGGCGACCGTTTGTCGTCACTGACTTTGTTACAGGCGAACACCGATAGCGCTGAACAGGTCGTGGTAGCACTATAGCTCTCGCTACCACCTAGCGCACAGCTATCTACACAGACTCGCGAGCAACCGCCCGAGCCTTCATTACGGGTTCAGCATGCCAGAAAGCTGCTCGAGTTCTCTCTGCTGGCAGTTTTACAGACAAAAAGCTCATTATCTGGTTACCGGCACGCGCTGATTGACACGTACATGGAACTATCCTTAATTCCAACGAGCTGGCGCACTCCTGGGCGCGAGGTCTAACATTTCACGCCTGGAAGAACCACTCGGAGGCAGAGGACACGCTTTGGTATCATCGAGATCCACTCCTAACTTTTCAAGAAATTTATAAGCACTATCAATTGGAACAGCGGAGGTTCCCCCTCTCGCATCCAACTCTAAACAGAGATCTGTCTGTCACGTTATGTCAACAACAAACTGAAGCATACGCTTATCCCCTTAAGTGTTCTAAATAGATGGACGGTATAAAGCCAGGCTGCCTTCGCTACATGTGGTAACTTGCGTTGCACTTTGCAACACATGCTGTGGCAATGTCCTGCCTTGCGCGAGAGCCCCGGTCTCCCTCAACGGAGGAGGGCTGACTCTCCCTTCTCACAAGCAACGAGAAGGAAGGCCAGCTAAGGCTATCCAGAGAGCCCATGACAAGGCGCAGTAGATGAATCTACCCGTCCCATTGTGGGTGCGGCCCGCTAATGTCGCCCTCGAAGGGGGAATTGAGCGTCCCCTCCGGATCAAATAAAGTTTTTTGCCTGCCTGCTTGTCTTCTAGACCCTCCGTGAATTATGTTACTAACGTCCACCCATCTTTTAAATTTTGAGGCAATAACTGCAAATGATACTCCTCCAAAATTGGTTCAGCTATACCAGTGATCAGCCGGGATGTGGTTAATTCGTATTTTTGTGGTCAGCACTTATAAGCATTGACACTAATTCGATGTCGATCGTCACAGATGACGAAAGGCACGTGGTAAATGTGTTTTGAATACTGCATCATTTTGAATACTACAACTACATGACGTGGCATCAAAACGTGGAGGTTTCACGTTTTCGCTCTTGTGTTAAGGTGAACGAAGATGATGTTACTGTAACGAATGCAAGAACACGGTAACGCTCCACTATAGAAGAAGCTGCTGCTGCCAGCATGCAGCCGTTTGTATTTTGATGTGTTATAATGAGTTTAATTCATTAGTTACCTGTACACATGGATTCGCGAGATCTCGCGAGGTTTGACTAGGCCATGCCGTGTCAAAGTACGCTAGATTTCTCCATATCTCGCAATGTCACGCTACTTCTCGCTAATGTTGCATTCACACTTTAGAAGCGAAGCGAAAACGAAAACTCCAGAGGGGCGAGAAAACCACGTCAACACGCGAAAAAAAAACAACGTTTACATTCGTTGTTTTTTTCGTGAAGCTGTTAACATGTTAGGGCGAACACGTGCACGCATGGGATACAGCAGTGACACCCAGAATTGAAACACATTCCACATGCGCCAAATGGGATCTGAGGAACTCTCTTACCATCACGCGCACTACGTCATGGATATGCTTGTTCATCGTCTGCTAGGTCGGCTAAGCTGGCGCATCCTGCATATCAAGGTCAGTATAGATTCATTTCAACTATTTAATGAATAAAACTGCAAATAAGAAAATAACTTAGAGTGCAGGATGCCTCACCTTAGCAGACAAAAGCGCGGCTGGAAGACCACAGACAATCGTGTTCATGACCTGGGGCTTGCGATGGAAAGAGTGCATCGCGTGCACATGCGCAGCATGTGCGATGATTTTAATGGCGGCTGTTACACGGCTCCGATAGGGTTATTGGCCACGCACTCGCATGTTCACCCTAACAGTGCTGACCACTGTAAGCACATACTACCACCGACTTGGCCCACTTGGAGAATTCATTCCACTTTGCACGTATCCTGAGCATTAAATGTCATACCGTATTCTAGTTATGCATGCAAAGCACTAAAAAGAAACAGTCTGCACCTTTTCAAGCGTTATTTCGGGAGATATGCCGGCTGAAACGACACGAGTGGACACACCGGCAACGGTGGCGGTGGATTCAGCCAGCTGTGCGAAAGCAAAACCGGTAGGGGCACGCCAACTCACTGTTGTGTCACCGTCTTCTACTTGCCGTGTTCTTGGTGATCATAATCCAGACCAGGCTCTCAATGAAAGGGTGCAACTCCCAACCGGGCTCGGGCCAATATCGGTGGCATTGGCCGCGCCACTGCCACCAAACTTTCCTATGGCGTATAGCCAGGGGGTGGCATTGTGTGCCACCCCTGGCTACACCCCAGGCACCTCTCCTTGTGCCCCAAAAGTAAAGCGGATCATGTGCGCTGTTGCCAAACTACGCGAAACTGCATGCTAGCCCACTCTATCAGACGAGGGGTTTTTATTTACAAACTGAAAATAGGGCCGATATGTCCGCTTTTAAATAATGAACTACTTATTGGGTAGAGCGCGTTGACATGCAATTTTGCGTAGTGTGCCCTGCTTTTGCGTGGTTTGGCCTTAGCTCGCGTGCTTCCTTCTTCTTTCAGGGCACCTGTACCGCCAGATGACCCGTTCAAAAGACTTGCTCTTGCACGCACATGAAGAATTTGTATATATTCTTTTCGGGCCTTTTAGCGAAACGTCGTAAGTGCCAGAAATGTGCACATGCTTTCACTCGATGTCGTATAATACATCCCAAACCTCGATTCATTTTACTCACGCATTAGGCCATGAAAAATGATTTGGAAGTTCTTGACTAAAACCAAACCGAAAGCGACCGTAATACTTCACCTAGGTGCCTATAGTGGCACACTCGCCTCGGTGTTCGATGTGCGAGTGCTACTTCCAATGATGCGCATAAATGCCACAATCATATGCACAACAACTGCCAAAATATTACCTAAACATAGAATATAGCAATAAGAAAATAAACTGGCAGTAACGTTTACGAGGTTAGAGTATACCAAAAGGCGCGTTTGTAAAACGTAAAGTGTTTGGGACCATGGCACAGTGAATAACGTGCCTTGTATCTGTTGACAGGGACAGACAGATTTTTAAGATCAACTTCCATTGACGAAACTTTTTCTTTGCCATCTCATCGCGTCCATTATTTTGGGACAGAAATACATCATTGAAGTCTTGGTGGAATTCGGCAAAAAGCGTGTCAGTGTGGAAAAATGTCTCATTCTAGTTAGAGGATGCAACAATGTCAATTAGGCAGCAGAGATATGAAACGTAATGCTACAGAAGTACAGCTACACGATCTGAATACAATTTAGCAGATGGTGTCGTACACAATACGAGTCCAATTTTTCTAGCAGTAAAGTATATCAGAGGCAATCACTTCCTCAACAAGGCCTCACACCTCAGTGGCCGTGAATACGTTATGTATTACGTTTCAAAGAGAGCGCTTCGCCATACTTTTTTCAAGAAGGCGTGTGTTGACAGCTCGATGCACTGTGTGAAACGAGACATTATTTACAATCTAGTTTTAGGTGAAATAAATATCGAAAGGTCTCTATCGTTGAACCGCACAGTCTGACATGAGCTGAACGAAACTGCTGGGATGTTTTGCTTTTCAGCCTTCTAAGGATGTTAAAAGTCGGTCCTGTGCATGCATCAGAAAAATGCAGATTAGAATGAAGATAGCTGACATGAAGTGACGACGGGAAGAAACTTCTTGTTTACATTTTATATATTCGCATTTTGAACCTTTGTGCCCTCGGTGTTCGTAGTCTCTCCTGTACCATCAACCTAGCTTTGCACCTCTGACGCTGAACGCAATTGTTGACTGATGTTCGTCATATACACACAGCAGTTTTGCTAGCTAGCCGGGTAGAACAAAAAAAAAGTTTCTTTCAGCTGCAAATTTCAGTGAACTGCTTGCGAATTAATGCTCAACTGCGGTCAGCGCTGCACTTCTAAAAAATGAGTCGTCTTTCCAGACCACGCAGCAAGCTTGCAGGCTCATAGATGCGAAGAGTTTATTGTCCTGAAAAATGCCTTCAACCAAGAATGAGAACAAAGGGCACATGCTCACCTTTCTCGAATTGACAGTTGAGGTGCTGAGGTGCACCGGATGGCCTGCGTTCTTCCTTGAAACTCATTGTCAAGACCTTCCGGGCAAACCTACGTATGAGCCTACTGGCCAATGGTATAAAGTACGAGTTCACAGTAATCTACAGTCGGATCTCAGTATGGCCTAGCTAAAACGGCCCGTTTCGGCAGTGTACCCGAAATATCCACAACACAGATTTTTCAATGTGCCACGCTTGTCGTCGAATCTGACGCCTGTTAGCCAATTTCGGATCACGCTACGTTCGCAGCTGTAAACGTTTCCCACTGCCGAGGCTCAAGGTGCTAGAAAGTTTCCATGGGTGTGGCCCTACTGGAGTTCGAGACTCGCGTCCCATCATCTTTCCCTCCTGCTCACTCTTTCTCTCAGGATTTACCCCTCTACCTCTGCTCCGTCAATGCTTACGCTCTGCGGATAGAAAAGCCGCGTGTCGGCAGGATGCCGACAACACGGAGCAGTTTTTGAAGTGCCTCCCGATAACAGCTTGGAGGTGGTAGCTATAGCTCGATGGTGGATCTCTGTGAGAGACCGATAATTTCGTTTGAAAGAACGACTTGAGAAGGAGAAGCAGGGCTGTCGATATCGATAGGCATGGCGTTGTTGTTCCCGGTTTCGCAGACTGAACTCGAGGGAGACATGATTGCGTCACAGTAGCTCCCTCTACTGCTCAATGACACCAATAAGCAACGGAGGCGCGGCCGAGTTGGTATCGGGTCACCGACGTTAACTGCACCAGTTCTACAGAAGCCTACATAATTCACCGTGGCAATAAAAATTATACTGATCGTGAATTGCTAATTATTGAAGGCAGATGGTTGGGGAAACGAACAGAATCTCGACGTCTGAAACTGCGTGTGTGCAGAATGTCTATAAGTTGTGAGGCTTCGGGCGATAACTCTCCTATAAAAATCTAGTGTTTTGGTATAAGCCAGTTCGGCAGTCTTCATGTACACAATAAATTGTTATATAGGGCAGTCTACGCTTAGACTACGTCCTCTACGGCCACGCACTGATTCATTCTATGGGTTTTTGGCTAAAGAGTTGCTCGCATCCTTCAACGAGATATTGGTCGTTTTAGCAAAGAATATTTCACGTCACTAAGAACACATTGAGAGGAACGCACATGTGAGGGCAGCACCACATGCATGGGGTGTTTTTCCTGACTGTGTGTGTAAAAATGGCGTAAACAGGACGTAGCAGGGAGGTATGTGACAGTACTGTAGTAGTACAGTTCGAAGTATAGGGAGAGTACGTATATCACGATGGATAAATTTGATAGAAGCTACAGGTTTTTGGGGACTCTCACCATTGGTTTCAAGAGAGAGAGAATTGTTTTAGTGAGAAGCTGGAGAGGTTTGCCTGGTTTTTCACCTGAGAGGATACTCAAGGTGCCGGGTGATGACAATGATATATAGTTATGGTGATTTCCGCGTTATGCTAACATGGTGAGCCATAACTCGACAGATCGCGCACTGCAGTACGTAACTGGTAATAAGAGGCTCTTTTTACCTAACAGTATCCGTTTCGGTTTTCGAGAGCTCCAAAACTGACAAGTTGGTGGGTCCAACTATCACCACATGTCGTGTGTAAGGTTCGACCACGTCCGCACGTAGAACGGTGACGCACTTGCGGTGGTCCGCATCAAGGAGTGCTTTCGAAGACAAAACGGGAAAACCGTGTTGCCAAACAGAAAGCTTCCGACGCGTGTGCCATGGCCACAAAATCGCGAGCAGCCACCGAAAAGTGGACTGCGGGCACAAACGCAGAAAAATAATAATGGCGGCTATGACGTCATCATAACTTGTATCGGCCACGGCCGGTCTGGAGGTGCACGCTATCTCCTGCCAGACCGCCCCTGTATCGGCCCTAGACTTTCCTAAAATCAACGAGCGAAGAAGCTCGCGTTGCGATTGTTCAGCCACCATGAAAATTATGGGTAATACACAGATTTGCCTAGTCTTCGAGCTCTCGGTTTTGGACGCACTTGTGGCTTTGTTTACTGCTGTGTTTTGGTTTTGTTTCGAATGAAAGAACGAAACATTGTAATCTTATTGAGCCGAATTTAATTGGTGAGTTTAAAAAGGCTGAGGTGTTGAAGCGTAACAGCTAAATTTTTGCTGAACTTTGCATCACGGCAAAGCGAATTCAGGCCCCGAGAAAGTGAAACGAAGCTGAAAGAAAGAGGACTAGCAAATTTGTGTACAACGCAGCTGGCTGAAGCGCCGCGCTTTGGAGCTTCCATAGACATTATCGCCAGAGTTCCAACTAGTAAGTATTGTTTCCAGGATTGCAGGAAAGTCTATGGTATTGGCTACATAATAGTGACGTGGGGAAACAAGGAGTGTCCCCATCGAGCCACTTTCCAGGGTTTCTCTGCCACGAGGTGTGGCGTGTCACGCTTGTTCACGCACGCAATCTTCCATGTCATATATACAATACCTTCAAAGTCTTATTAGTTGTTTATATTTTGAGGATGATATGGACATGTCCATGAGATTCAACGCCATGGTGTCATATCGCCCGCGACCTCCTGCGTTAGTACCCCGTTACTTTGGTGCAAACAACAGTACTTTATAAAGCTCCCAGCCTCTTGTAACTCCTCCACGCACGCCTTTCAGATTGCGTAATTGGCTCAGCTTCAAGTGCATTTTTTATAATACTCGCGCGTTAAGTTCGCCTGCTTTACGTTGTGCCGTAGACTATACTAGTAAAAAAAAAGGGCATGAGTTGCATTATACTATAAATTTAGACTGAATGACATTACGGGTACTGTAGTAAATAGAACACATGAATTATGAAAGGAATACGATGCAAATTAAAACTTGTAGTGTATATGAATGAATAGTTTGTTCGTAGATGCTGCTTGGTCACCCAGAACCTGACGCATACAAAAACTCGGAAGATAAAATGTCTTCAATCGATGCTCCTTGAGACGTGTTAGTTTATCAGTATGTTTTGACCTGCTTGGTAATCTATGACCCGTTCCCTCTTCTAACAAATAAAATGAAGAAAGGTTTACGACCAAAAAGTGTAAAATATAGAGTCACCACATGTCGTCTGTCCACTGATAAGAATTTATCCCGAGTGCCTCAGAGATAGCTCTTCAGAGTTGAACACTTGAACGACGCTCCAAAGGTTTGCCGTTCCCTCTTTCTTTTGCTTACTGGCACAGAGTTCATAGACCATTCATCTTGGACGCCAGTAGACATGTCGCGTATAATTGGAAGTTCCAGTCAATTAGTTTTGCGTAGTATGTGAACGAAAATATTGGCCATAAATTAGATGAAACCCCAGTAAGAACAACCACTGTGGGAGGCTTTTGGGGGCTATTAGAAATACAAGGTTATGGGAAGCGTCGTCAAGGATAGATTGACGAAGCCTGGATCCGCCGGAGTTGGTTTAAGTGAAGCTCAGTAAAACAACAGATTTCTCTGGAACACACGAATATTTTTTTCGCTTCCTGCGCCAACAAAATGCAGCGACCATGACAGATAACGGGTCTTGTCCATCTACTGTGGGCTCAAAAAAGAAAGACTTGAGTGGTGAGCCATACGAACCGACAGAAGAAACTACTCGTGCTCCTGTTGTACATAAAAAGTGTCGGATTGAAATAAAGCAAAAAAGCGGTTCTCTAATACCGATGTAACGCGGAAACCTTTGATTGCGATCAGAGACTACTTGGATTGAACTAGATCCGAATCAGATGCTGCTGAACGGTCCCATTTATACGCGATCAGGCCTGATCTGGATCAAGACGATCGCGATCTGGCTTTGTGATTGCGATTTCGCTGACGTAACGCTATAGCTTATCCAGTTATACTGTACTATGTAGCAGCGAGTAACTTGTTAGTTGCGATCAAGAAAGCGAGAAATTCGATCTGGATCGGTCATGATGGCGATAGAAAGTGCTCGTGTGACACCGGAATAGCAAAACGGTAATGATCTTCCCGACAATATATATATATATATATATATATATATATATATATATATATATATATATAACATGAAGTCCGGGTGTAATAAAAATAGAAAATATAAACGTGGATGGGGAACACATATTGACCACAATGAAGTAATAAAAAAATGGCCCACCACTTACACGAGGAAAAAAAAAAACCTCAACCTACGACGTACAAAATTAAATTATCTCAAAATATGCTACAGATGGCTATGCTATGCGTGGTTTTGCGTGCGTCGGCATACTCGGGTCACCAAAGCGCTACGCGCTTAAACGTTGACACAAAGTTATGCATAAGAATGAAATCAGTTATAAGTTCAAAGTAATATACATACGAAACTTTATCGTTACGCTCATTTTATGATAATTGATCTGCATGCCCAATCCACAGCAATGAAATCGCTGGAAATACAAATACCGTGACGTGTGGTCTATACAGTATTTTCTGTAACACTGTGGAATTACAATCTAGGGCCATAAGTATATGCGGTATTCCCATAGCAAGTTGTTCCTTCATTCTTGATCTAAACGAGCAACGTGAACATTGACGGGGAAATGTGACAAGGAAAATAGTACAGGGTGCTAAATAGGCTAATGCAGCGGCAAGGTACGATTTACACACAAAAAAATACAGCGCATGTTATGAAGACGTCTGTTGCTTGAAGCTTCTAAGAGACCCATAATGGCAAATTGATAAATATGCATCTGCTAAAGTTGTATGTTTGCACACATGCGCTATATTAGGGTGTACTGATTTTCCTCTTTGGGAAGAGCTTTCGCTTGGCCAATCCCTCTGAGTGGGTGTGAGCCACTGTCCAAGGTTCCAGAGGTCGTCAAAACTTGGGAGCTCACTCAGACTCATTCATTAAATATATTTCGCGCTTTGGAGCCACTCGGACTCGCACTCACCAAATTTTCTTCAACCGGACTTTCTCAGACTCGACCTCAGCAAAACATTACTTACCCGACATCATCATCATCATCATCATCATCATCATCATCATCATCATCATCATCATCATCATCATCATCATCATCATCATCCTGACTACGTCCACTGCAGGACAAAGGCCTCTCCCATGTTCCGCCAGTTAACCCGGTCCTGTGCTTGCTGCTGCCAATTTATACCCGCAAACTTCTTAATCTCATCTGCCCACCTAACCTTCTGTCTCCCCCTAACCCGCTTCCCTTCTCTGGGAATCCAGTCAGTTACCCTTAATGACCAGCGGTTATCCTGTCTACGCGCCACATGCCCTGCCCATGTCCATTTCTTCTTCTTAATTTCAGCTATGATATCCTTCACCCCCGTTTGTTCCCTAATCCACTCTGCTCTCTTCTTGTCTCTTAAGGTTACACCTACCATTTTTTTTCCATTGCTCGCTCCGTCGTCCTCAATTTAAGCTGAACCCTCTTTGTAAGTCTCCAGGTTTCTGCTCCGTAGATAAGTACCGGCAAGATACAGCTGTTATATACCTTCCTCTTGAGGGATAGTGGTAATCTACCTGTCATAATTTGAGAGTGCTTGCCGAATGTGCTCCACCCCATTCTTATTCTTCTAGTTACTTTAATCTCGTGGTTCGGCTCTGCGGTTATTACCTGCCCTAAGTAGACATAGTCTTTCACAACTTCAAGTGCACTATTACCTATCTCTTGATTACGGAGTTAAACAAGGAGAGCAGAAAGGTGGGTCTTAAAATTAATCTGCAGAAAACGAAAGTAATGTACTCACCCGACATACTCAGACTCAGACTGACGGTTGAGTCAAATCATGAGTTCATTAGCCTTGAAGTAACTTTTTCCAAATATGGTGTGAATGCTTTTCAACACTACTATGTAACGTAATCGGTGCTATTCTTGGCACGAATCGATATAGTACCTTCGAAGACGTGTTATGAGTAAGCTCATTTTTTTCTTGGAATAGATGACAAGATACAATATATTTGAAAGGAACTTACCCCAAAGCGTTGATGAGGGGGAGACCAAGGCACTCTCCTAAATAATTAGCACCTCCAACCAATCAATATTGAAATAGAAACTACTTTGAAATACGTGGAGGTAGCCATGAGTCCAGATAAGATTGGCAGTAATGGTGAAGTGTGTATAGATAGGACCATAAGTCAGCAAAAGAAAGTGGAACTTACTTGAACTCACTCAAGATTGATATTTTTACCTTTGAATTGATTCTGTCTCAGACTCACCATAATTTTCCTGGGCCTAACTCTCTCGGACTTACACTCGCGAAAACTTTCTTCAACATGACTTGCTCGAATTCACATGCACCAAAATGTTACTGACCCGGACTCACTCAAACTCAGTTTCATGGTTAATAATGAGTCTGAGTGATTCCGTGCGAGACGATTTGTGAGTGAGTTCGCCGACCTGTGCAAGGTTCTACTCTACTCTAACCTACTCATCAGCGCGTATGTTTGAGCTGCTCCTTTAGTCACTTAACATAGAGGGTTGACAAAAAATTACAGGAAAGAACAGCGCTGTCACGCTTGTTCAGCGAAGATGAAAACTATTGTAAACGTATAGTTTGCCTCATCTTCAGGCTTGTTGCTGTGAACAATTTTACATGGCATTACTCATTCATGTAGCTAAATTATTCCCGATTATCCGAGCACTCAATTAAAAGATTGTATGAGAGTTACTGTTTAGTAGTAACCGTAATTATTTAGTGTAATTATTCAAAATATGAAATTTCAGACCGAAATATTTACACAATGTCTTCAATTCACAATGTAGCGAAAAACAAAAAAGGCGAATTACGCATATTTATGAAGCACTCATCAATCTCATGCTTGCTGAAGCGTTAAAATGCGGCTACTCTGGAGAAGTTTTTGAATATTCTCAAGTAGGACGTTAAACTCCACATATCAATCAAAGCAATATTTTCAAGTAATATTGCAGGAAGCTATGTACTTTCGAAGAATTTATCTATGCACGAATTGGTAAGAGAGAGAGAAAAAAAAAACGAGATGTATAGATAGAAGATAGAATAAAAAAAAGAAAGAAAAAGGCCACCTCTTTGACCATTGGATGAGGACTCGTGGTAATAGTTTTTCCTCGGTGTCAAGCTACAGCTAGAGTTTGTCTAGCTTACCGATGCTGTCCACGTACGTGAACTTTCAATCCTCCATCCCCTTCCATACGCAGAGCAGCAAGTCAGCGATTTATATATGCTGCTAAATTCTCCGCTTTTGAATAAAAAGTTCTCTTTCTCTATGCACAGAAGATCGCACGGATTTTGCCAAAAAGATTCATTTTATCCCCTTCATAGATGTCGTCGAGAACCCCTTGCTTAGGAGATTTGAAAATAGCTAGTAACGTTGTCGAGGAGCTAAAATAAGAATAAAAAAAACTTACTCCGAACATAAGGCCAAAGAGGCTGCAGCTCATCCGATGAAGCGAAGCGTTGCCATGATCCAGGCTTCGGAAGAACCATCTTGTCAGAAATGAAGGCGATGTTCTGGTTGGTTTAGTGCTCGTGCTGCACAGCCATATGAAAGGTCCGCGTTACAACAAGAGGCATTGCGAAGAGTGGAGTTAGAACGTCATAGCCGTCTTAAAGTTGTTCGTTCACACTTGCACTAGAGTGACAATTTCGAAAGAAATGGCCCGTGCCAAACCAACCGGTGGGGTCATATTAAGAAACAAACATCAAGAGGGGCCGGACCCAGCTTGTTTATACCAGACGGCAGGCCAGCGCGATCAAGATCATCTGGCACACGAGGGAGTGAAATCAGCGAGGTTTTACAAGGGCGTAGCGGGGCTATAGTCACTGAGCTGCAGCCTCGTCCTTCGAGGCCTTCGAATCTACGAAAGATTTTTAACGCGCTTGTTTAAAGTTACTCGAATGTTTTCATCGTTTACTGGGGCAACTCTTATCCATTTTGGCTGCGCCGACGATTATGACTGCCTTGTGACCCACTCGTTTGTTTTACGGAGGCGTGATGATAGGAATGGTGGCTATCAACAAGGACGTTTTCTTTTGTCAAAACGTTTCTGGCTGATCATTGTTGATGGACTAATGGTAGTGTTGACATATCCCACATTGTCATAGGCGTGCAAACGAAGCGGGCATGGGTGGGATGTTATTGGGGGATAAGGATTTGGATGGGGTGCCTCGCTAATCATCTAAAGGACTCCAGGGCCGCATAAGATTTTTGATCAGTGGAGCATTTCCCGTATTTGTTCAATGTACAGGGCTACGGAAATAAAGTTTTCGGACAATAATTGTGGCCAAATACTTGTGATGTTGCTTTAGAAAAACAATTGTTCACTTCCCACTTTGTGTCTGGAAAGCAGTGTATAAAAGGCCGACATTTGTGAGCTGCACATCATTGCTTAGTTTTAAAGTGTACATACTTTGCGAAGCTTGTTTATTTTATTTGTTTTTGAACTCTTCCAAGCACCACAGTGGTCTCAGTAGCCCTGGGCTAACAAGACAAAATGCTTTAGGTCAGCTCAAATGTCCTGTTCGTAATGTTTTGACACACATGTCTTTTGCGATGCCGTTTTGACAATGGAGATATTTAAGCATGCCGAAATTTCGTGGGCAACCTTCGAAAAATCGGTGGGTATGCGTCAAAGAAAGCTTGAGTGTCTCATGCGTAGGAGAAATCATGAATAATTGGTACATGAAATAAGACATTGCCATCATGAAGCTATAGCACGAGGGCATGATATTATATATCAATGGCTGCTTGGAGATATCGGTATTAGCGGAAATCAATTAGCCCATGATGCAGCCCGCTCAGCCCATGAAGGAACCCGTGTGGTACCGATTCCTCTATCAAGGAATGATGCAGAAAGACAACTTTACCTGCTGGCTCGAGATCTTACACGCACGTTCTGGTCGTCTACCAGCTTCCAAAGGTGTCACTTATATGAACTGGATCTTTCGCTCAAGATAAAGCTACCATCACAACTTTCCCGCTCCGATGCGACACTGTTATGCCGCCTTTGGTACTTTGATTGGGTGTTGCATTCACAAAGGTGTACTCCTTTCGCATTGGTGTGACAGACACCTCTACATGCGACTACTGCGGAGCTGAAGAGACCATTGAACACGTCCTGGGCCGCTGCGCTTGCTACGACACACAGCGATGCCAGCTCCGGATGGTTTTGAATCAACTTGACTCTAGACCATTCTGTGTGCAGAAGATTCTGGGACCTTGGGCATCTGCCTCAGTTGCGCAGAAAGCGACTAATGCACTCCTACTTACTTAAAGTCAACAAACCTGAGCGACCCGCCTGTAGACTGTGTCTGCTCCCCCGAGTGTGCTCGTGATTGTGTGTACCTTCTTATCTCTCTGCAACCTCTTTTCTCCCCTTCGTCCCTTCCCCAGGGCAGGGTAGCAAACCGGATGTGCGTCTGGTTAACCTCCCTGCCTTTCCTTGCATCTTTATATATAAATATATATCTCATAGCATAGCTTTGCATTGTGCAGTACATAAAGGAAGTGGGAAAGGGAATTGAGGGAGAGCAAGAAGTAAAAAATCACAGCATAGCCACGGACTGCGTGATGATGAGTGGGCGAAGCGTCCGTCCGTCCGTTCGTTCTTCCTCCTGTCCATCCGTTGATCCATCTGTGCGACCATCCGCGTGCCTATCCGTCCGTTCGTCCATTTGTGTGTACGCCCGTCCGTGCATCCGTCAGTGCGTCAATCTGTGCGTTCGTCCATGCGTCTATCCCTGCGTCCGTCGATCCGTGCGTCCGTTCGTGCATCTGTCTGTCTGTCTCTCCGTACGTCCATCCATCTGTCCATCTAGCGAACACTCCAAGTACCGCCATCTAGCATCTTTTCATCCTATATTCAGCGTAAAAAAGTACCGCCATCCAGCGGACATTCCAACGACTAAATAAGAGGTGGCACTCGCGCACTTTCTTACGGCCTGCGCTTCCTGCCTACTTCCAACCTTTCACCGTCTCTAGTTCATGGCTATAATCCGCTATATACTAGTTCACTATATCAATGACACTGTGGCCCAACCCTCGCTAAACCTTGCTGAAACCAAGGAGGTTATGCCCAGCGAGTTTAACGTGACAACCCTTTCTGGTCAGATACTGCTCAAAGCGCGTCCTTCTGATACTAGTTCTTTTAGTACAGTATACAGTACAGCACAGCAAACGGAGTGCAAAAGGGAGGTTGGGATTAGTAATGGGAAGGAGAAGAGGAAGAAAAGGAAAAAGAAAAAGCAGGTGGTCACAAGGTAAGCTGTAGCATATCTATGTGCCGTGTAATATAGCAAGGAGTGGGAAAGAGATCATAATACCTGTAGTGTTACGTCCCGAAACACGACAGGGTTATGACGAACACTTTAACGGATGGCTGCGGAAATGTCGACCATCTGGGGTTCTTTAACATGCACCTACATTGCCCAATACACGGGACTCTAAAATTTCGCTTTCACCGAAATGCAACCACCATGGCCGATATCGAACTCACGACATTCGAGTCAGCAGCTGATCACCGTAACCACAGTACTACCAAGGTGGACGGTGGGGAAAATATGTGAGGGTTAGGAGGAAAAAAATAGCAGATATGGCAATATAGAAAGATATAAAAAGACAAACAAACGGGAAAGAAAGACAAAGAATTTGAGATAAGCGACTGAAACTTGTGAAATCGGTTAAAAATACCATTGTCACCCAGTGATTTGGTTTTTGTTTTCGGTATTAGCCATGCATATTTTAGCCTTCATAGTAATGCAACAATCTGCTTTGTTTACTTATGTTTTCGTAAATTAGAACTGTTAAAAACAATCGTGCACTTACCGACACTTTCGCTCTCCCTCTGTTTCGATCGTGCAAATTAAGGATGCACGATAACTACCTGAATGCGTGTGATATATCTTTTTTGTACATGGAACCCTTATTTATTTATTTTTTGGACCCCCAACTAGCCTTCTGCTATGGGTCCGACCAGTCGTGATGTTTCCGTATGTTTTACAGTTTGCAAATAAAGAATGGAATTGAATTGAATTGAAGAAAGAAAATCTGCGTTCATCAAGTGTCAGTGCTTGCCCGCCAGCTTCGCTGCTAAATTATATTTCACAGGTGTTCAACTGACTTGAATTATTTTTCGTACGTCTCAAATGTAAAATAGTGCAATAGTAGGTTTCGCAGATATACGACCACACTACGAATATACTCGTTAAGGAAGAAAGTGATTTAGTGTGTATGTATGCTGCTAAATGGGTCTGATAGCATGCGCCATTAATGCCACTGAAGCTTGTGTGTGCTAGACATTTCGACAGACGACTCTATATTCACGATTTTTGGAACTCAACTTAACGTGTCATGGAATCTCACAATAGATTTTCCTGTAGGTGTGCTTATTCAAACCTCTGCGTAATGTGACCCCAGTATAGATGAAGACGTTGGAACAATTCTGTACACAGTTATCAAGATGACTAGCCTGCGTAAAACCTCGGTTCTTTTCCACCCGTGGCCATACACTTCTGCATGGCCAGGTAACTATAACGTCAGCACCATGGTTTCATTGGTGTCTCAGCATTTGCAACCTGAAGATCTGTGACAGATTTCTGTGCACGCACGGCTTTTCAATACACTCGCTTTTTACATATTGAGTTCTCAGTTGTGTTAAAACACTTCGCGTAGTGGTGAAATACAGACCTCATAGTGTTCGTGGCTCGCGAGGTTTTCGACAGACAATACTTCAGCTGTTTAGCTTGCCCCACCCTCTCGTCTTTAACTGTCAAATTTACATAAATCAGGACGCTGTTTGAGCTAACAAATTGCTAGCGCAGCTGCAATTACCACCATTCCCCTGCCCATAATCACTTGAAAGGGGTGCATTGTTTGCCCCACACTTTTACTCAGTCGGATCAGTCACGTTATTGCTCAAGGAGCAGGATCATAGCCACGCTGGCATTTAACGATAATGGTAATAGAAGTACCCTGGCGTTACGTATTACAAGAGCTATTTACTTCCATTCTTCCCTTCCGGAAAGCTAAGGACCAAAGGCGGGCCTGCACAAGAAGCACGTCATCGATTCATTTTTATTTTTGTTACATCTATATTTATTCGAGTTTTCTCATGATCTCGAACAACAAGAGGAATGGGGCGGGCCACTGAGAAAAAAAAACTTTGCAACCCCCTTCTTAACTGATGGTGCACCCTGCGCAAGCCTATGCTCTATTCAGTCAGCTAGTTAAACGATGTTGTAACTGTGTCTCCTCAGGCGATTACGTTAGATGGCCCTGAGCATCGCTGGGACATTCTGCAACCTTCAAGTGATTCATACGCGATTGTACGATCCGAGTGTGCACTCGCCAGAGGGGTAACCCCTTAACGTATCGTCTGACCCCAGTTGATATCCACGCCGACGACCGACATCTGTTGAATGTATTCGTTTATACTGCTTTAGTTTTACAACTGCTATATGAAGTGCCACTATGTCGATGTCAAGTGCCTGCTGCGTAGGCATGTTTTCACCGTGACGGCATGCTTTCACTGCTATATCGTTTTTTTCTTCTGACATGTGCTTAAAGGTGCCCTGTACGCCAATCTTTGTGACGTGGCGGAAGCTATCAGGCCAGGCGACGAGTTTCGCCTGAGTCCTTATCGTTTCTGCATTCTATCTCTGCCGGGGCACGACCTCGCGGGACATATTTTTCAGCGTGGACGTCCCAGACAGCTTGGCGACTTCGGGAAGGTTTCTCGCTTGCATTACGCCGGCAGGCTTGCCAACTGCTATACTTTTCATTTGCAATACATTTAATTTAGGGGTTCTTCAAGCCTATAGGTTTGGCTCCAATTACTTCTTTTTCTCTTACGCAATACTTTTCATCGTGAAGTTTTCAATAATCGCAAAAGAGTGTGAAATCGACACGCAAGCGGACCTTCACACATTTGATCCCACTACCGCCACACTCGCACATTATTCGACGTTCAGATACCCAACGCCAATGATCTATTATAATTACCCACACATCCGGAACGTTCCAACTGAATCAGTGGCCGCACACACAAAATGGGCTCTCTCTAGAGAAGAGCTTATCATTGTTATAACATAACAGTCAGAGGGCGCTTACCTGCACTTAAGTCATGAGAGCGGAATGTGCTTATACTACAAAAAAAAGGAGAAACACATGAAATGCATTGACAGTTATTAAAGAGACTGATTATTTGATATAGCACGTGATTACACCCTGGTGTTATTAGAAAAGCCATAATATACTACGGTGACAAATGCAGTTTTTATGGTCTTTTTGTGAATTGAGTGCAGGTCAAAATATTTATACATTGTTTAGAGGTCACAATAAACTGGCATGTCGTGCAACTTAGCGGAAAAGCCTTGAAGCTGGATAACGAAGTCGTTCACTTTGGTGTACGTAGATAAATGTAGTGATATGCTTCCATTTGCACCGTAATAAGTGTTGAGGATTAGAGTAGTTTGTATACTATAAGACCTACCCACTCAATTTTGTTTTGTTTGCGGGGCAAAAATAAAAACAGCATGCTTTGAGCCTTCCATTGTTTGCGGCATGCGTTTTGCACAAACGACTCCAATATCTGCGTCGATTGAAAGATTTAATAACGTTTTACGCTATTTTATGCGTTGCGATTCCGTGGTTGGACACCCCGGTCACTAGGCTATCTGTAGCGCTAAAACAAAATCTATATAGACACCATAAATATTGGCTGCCGTTTCCTTGAGAGATACTAATGGTCACACGTTTCTAGTGTTCTCATTAGTTTTTGTTCTTAGCCGTTCCCTTTTAGTGAGAGAGAAACATTCATTTGTGGGTATTTTACGAGCACATTAAAACGATTTGCGGAAACAGCCAGTGTTATCGGCACTTCTTCCTGCGAAGTTTTAGATAAGAATGGGAAACGACAGGAGACCGCTGTGGTAGAAAGGACGATATTAACGATAAACAAGAAACTGCGCTGCACCATTGAAAAAGAGTCTGCGTCGGTGACATGTTCCGGCAACCATGATTCAGTGCACGCAATCACTTTCGCAGAACACGTGTGAGACACGTAATAAACATAATAGAAATTTTCAAAAGCATTTATGACGTTATAGTATAAAACAAACTCAAGAACATAAATATGAACCAAATCCCATCTCGCGTATCCCAGAACAAAAGACGGTAAAATAGCACATGCACGCGAATTACCATACTGCATTGCCGAAACGTCATTATTTTGATAACAGTGAACCTTGGTACACATACGACTCTCCGCTCAGGGTTAACTTATCGTAACGTGGATGAAAAAGTTAGGAAGCAGCTTGGCTTTTAGCTAATGCTGTGACTGACATTTCTTCGTGCACTCTTTGTAGCTCCTGAAAAATTCTCGTTTTGAAATTTTGTGCTTGAAGTTCTGCGCAGAGACCGTAGTTTTAACAACGAACCTCTTCTTGGTCCAGCCATATATGTCGAGGACCAGTGTGGCCCTCGACACACAATCGGTAAATCCTACTACAAACTACCGGTTCACTGAAAATGAAGGCAACAGCCGAACTAATGGCGGGCGCGTTAACATAATCACACCTTTGTACGTGACACATTGTGGTTATGAAATGTGGGGTAATATTACTGCCTTGCAGCATAACTAGGAATGTTAATAAAGACCAGTGTTAACACATATCAGAGAATACTAAGTGAATACTTGATTGATTGATATGTGGAGATTAAGCTTCCAAACCACCTTATGATTATGAGAGGCGCTGTAGTGGAGGGCTCGTAAATTTTCGACCACCTGGGTTCTTTAACGTGCACCCCTAAGCGAATACCTTATGTGCACATATGCACAGGAGTGAAATAGTCAAAATGCAAGAGAACTCTACTACCACCCCAGAGCTTAAAAAGAGTGCTTAGTAAAAAAACCATTGTTGCAACCTGCCTGAAAGACTTATCATAGAAATGCGTTAGTTTGACGAAGGGAACGCCACCAGCTATGCTGTTTTGTCGGTGTCCGTGAAGCGCAGCTGGTTTAGCTTTTATTTGGGTTTGAAGCTTTAAAACTTCGCTATAACAGGATGGAACTTAAAAGGCATAAACGAGCTTAGGCGGTGCGCCGATTGAATTGCGTCAATATACCGATGTACCGATAGTAGTTACAATTACTGCGGCTATACTCGATTCAAGTTCTTGTCACGGCTCATCACGATCGGGGAGACTATCCAAACTAAGATTGCCGAGGAGCGACCTATCTTTCAGCTCAACTAAACGATATTCGAGAAGGCCATTCCGAGCGTTAACTTCTTCAGTCATTTCTGTAGATCTGCAAACTTTTAGGTTGATATAACTTTCAGAAACGTTTCCTTGGTGCGTTCATCCTTTCCATAATATCAAAAGCTTTTCATGTGGTTGATTTCGGCCCACTTATTACTGCCTTAACTTCTCCGTTCAGAAGGATAGGAAATTTACGTTTACATTTTAGATGCTTCCAAAGAACGAGTATGCACGTGTTTTATCAGCTTGGGGAATTATCCTCGGGCAGCTTTGTGGCGTCGCATAGCAAATTACTCCATGTTTAATGGATGATCAGAGCGACTGTTCAGGGGGAAGGTTTGATTCAGCGTCCCCCGAGCATAGCAGGGAAGCAGCAAAAGGAAATGACTCAAAAGCTGTTCCACATAACACTCTTGAGCAGAGGAACAGAAGCAAACATAGATCATCACGCGCCTAAGCGTACACGAACTTGGGAAGCGGATTAACAGTGGCTGCGAGCGAAGCTCTCTCACGAGTCAAGACACTTGGACTCAATCAGAGTAAGATAGGGTCATAAGTCTGAATCTGAGTGAGTCTGGTTTAGGGAAATTTTAGTGAGCGTGTGTCCGAGTGACTACTGTTGAGTCAAACACTTGTGAGTTTTAATGCGAGTGAGCCAAGAAATATATTTTTTTGAGTGAGTCTGAGCTCCAGCATTCTACGGCTCAGAGCTATGCTAACGGTACTACTCCCACCTTCATAGATGGTAAAATGGATGGGCCGTACTTACATAGTTTACGATAAGCGATATCACCGACGACCATGAGAATGAGCCAGGAATGAATTGCGTTGATGTAATCATGTCGACCAGGGGCGCAGCTGTCAAGACGTTATCGGTTGGCACTTGTTGGAAACGCTGAACATCTATGGCACTGATGGCATTTGGTGCGGTTGATAACCAAGCAAATCAGAAGACAAGTTGATCCTGCGAAGTATTAGCGTAGTGTTTGAGATTCCTGTTGACGGTACGGCTCCCGTGCTTACTCAATGCGAGAGCCTGCTGACATCCGCACCACTATTTCTGTGTATTAAGGTGGAAGCCTTCGGTGCCGTATCAGACGCGAAATATGACTGTCGGCGGCGTTAACACCTGATATGCAGAAAATAATTGTCACATGATGACGTCTCTATATGACGTCATTATGTTGACAAGCACTAGGACCGGAATGATTGGCGGAAGATGGGAGATGCCTAAGCTCTGCAGCGAGCGAAGACATCAAGCAGTATGTCAGGTTGATGATGACGATGATCGCAAAACATCGTATCTTGGTCAAAAGAGTGCCGACAATGAAGAAAGTGCAAAGCCAGGTAAGATGGAAAAAAGCTTTCAGGGTTGAGAAGGGGAGGGGGGATGGGAGTGATCGTGGATCAACAGATCAACTTAGATGACAAAAAAAAGAAGTCTGGCTTTCGTCTTCAAGCTGTCTTCGACAATTGCATAAAAGATACTGTGAGTTTTTTTGTAATACTTTTGTTAGCTGCTGCATAAGTATTTTTAAAGGCTGTCTATTTGACAGACAGCGTTGTGTATAAAACCACAGCCATACTAAACCACTCATGGAGCACGGTCGTTTGATGGCTCGTAATAAAACATTGAAGACATCAGTTCTGTACATCTGCCGATTTAGCGTGAACACCAGCAAAAACAACGCATGAATTTAGGGAATAAAGGTCGCGATCTCTCTGAAGACCTCAGCCTAGTGTACAGACAACAGCAACCGTTAAACAATAACATGAAACAGATAACTAGTACTATATGAGCAACATTGCAGTCATAGAGTTGATTAAACAATGGGACTTGCCTTTGGTGGCCATATTCTACCAACACTAAAATTCTATTTTGGCACATTTGGTAGCCACTTCTCTTATCCTTCGAAGATGTCTCACAGTTTTTCAAGCGGTGTTTTCTTGAGCCAGCCGATGCACACTCATGTCTTCTAAGCCCCCCCCCCCCCCTTCTCTCCCTCGGTATCAGATCAGGCTAATATGCGCCGAGGCGACTCAACGACACGCGTGCAGGCCTGCGAATTCGTGGTGACGAAGTTGGGTATCGCGCACATCGCCCTATGCGCCACGTATGAGGAGGAGAAGGAATAAACTTCTGTGACAGGAAATGGAAGAGACAATGTTGCAGTCGTGGCTAGCACACTGCTCACGCTGCCCTGCAGCTGTGTGAAGCTGCGCGCCAGTTTCGAATGCTGCGTCGCAACGTGTGTTGTTGCGTGAACACTTGACAAAAGAAACTCCCAGAATCACTTATGCATTCGCTTAAGATGACTCGAAGGCCAAAGTTGTCTTCTAGTTTTTTATTCTCAATCGATGCACTGATCATCCCCCGTCCAACTCCGAGCACTTTCTTTACCCAACGTGCCCTTGCACTGCCTCAAGAACGGGAGGCTTTGCAGAATTTCTGCACCTTACCTCGTTTTGCAGGGCCTCCATGATCATAGCACCTTGAGGACAAGGGACAAAGTTACGCGATGACGTGTTAGTTATGGTAAAATTGGGTGATCTGTGATGTCATGATGACGTGATATCACACCATAGTCCCCTGATAAAATTTTTTTGTATCAGTCTGGTTCACACGGACGGTCGATTTGTGTGTTTCATGAGGCACGAAAAAAAAAAGAACAGCGACCAAATTAACCTGGACTCTTCACATTCAACCAGATTTCACTACTTCAAGCTGGAATGGTGCTGTAGTAACTCTACTAATCAATTCCAGGTCTTCGGCATCAAGTAAAAACAACTGCGGTGTTCAGTATTCGCTCTGACTTGTTGACTGCAATGTTTCATCATTACACTTTCTCTAAGTAAAACTCTGTCGATTCTACATAAACTATGTCAAAGTGCATTGAAGTTATTGTGATTATATCACTTATTTGCAACGAATCGCTTCTAGACCAAGCCATACGCAGAATTGGTATTTATTTTGCTGTTTATGTTTCTTTAGTATTATAATGTCATATTATTTATAGCACAAAACAAAAACAGTATTCATAATACCGCTTTTTTTCCGACTCGTTCCAAATTTGCATATAAAATAAACGACATGTCTATGTTGGCTACTTTTGGTTCCAGTAGGGACTTTTTTTAAAATCTACCCCGCGGCAATCCACACGCAGAGCTTAAACACATTATGGTAAAGATACTAAGCTGGGTAGAATAATACAAATGAGAAAGCTGTAAATAGAGCACGGAAGAACTGCCGTTTTCTGAGGGGCTCGTTTCATTTTTAGACACAGCTAGTGAAATCAACTGAAATTAAAAAAAAAGCATGTGAAACATTTACCTCCTTTACAACAGCGAATTCCAATGGTTCTTTACTTAAATTAAAAGAATTAGAGAGACATTTCTGACATGAAAGTTGTTGATGACAAGATTGCTCGCAGGTTTGTTTTGGAACTCTGATAGCAATCTCCGGCCGCCACTGTGTAGCCTGATGGAATTACCGAATTTTCCCCCTTGGTTTAGTTGATGTTTACGAAAGTAGTGGTGTATTTTATAGTTTCCATTTACGCTGCATTGAACTGTTAGAAGAAAAAGTGGGAATTATAAGAAGAAAGCAATACACCGTGTATCTTTTGCCAGTATGTTGAATAAACTTATTTTGCTGTACAGCTCCCAACATATTATTCTTGGAACATTGATTGTAGCAATTGTGAAAGGTGTGGGCACAAGGTAAGGGAGATGGGGGGGGGGGTCCGGGGGTTGTCTACTCTACAAGGGAGGTGTGCAAAATCTGGTGCAAGGTTATTCGCAGCGACCTTTTCCCCTCAATGTGAACCCCTGCGCACACCAACGGGAGCTGCAATAGTTGATTTAAGCATAGAAAACCTCGCGTAGAATTCATAGAACCAGTTATGACACAAACAAGCAAAATTTAATTCCATAGTTTGCAACTATTGCTACTATCCCCTTCACTCTTGGGGGCTACATTTCATTGCGATGAAAAAAAAAGAAAGCAAAGCTTTCGTGCTCTGTTATTTTACGCCAATGTTAAAGAGCATGGGCATCGGCTCCCCACAATAACGCACCTCTTTATAAAACCGCCATAATCGTTACGTAAATATCAGTTTTGTTATTAATGTTTTGCTCGTTAAAATAACTCCTATTGTTTTCCCGAATGAATGTGATGCTTCATTTATTAGTGATACTGTGCTGTGCACGGCTATAAACAAAATAATTATTCGATTTATTTTCTTTTGGAGCATGTTGGCTTGGTAAATAAAAAGCAGTTTCAGTTAACGGATTGAGATGTCGTAACGAGAGTGCTTAATTAGCATGCATATGGTGTGTCATAACATGTAGCTCTTGAAATTAGGTGCGTTTACACTCTCAGGTTATAATTCGCGCTCTATACCCACATCCCTTTACAAATGAAATTACGTTTCTAATTTTCCAGCCATGCTTTGTTCGTCCAGCCGCCGGCGTCGAACGAACTTCATTGTAGACATACGCGCCCCACGGCGTCAGCCTCGTAAAACGGAGGAGAGATCGTCGCACTCCTATCTCAAAAGATGGCGCTAAATCACCTGCGATGTTTCGCTTTCAAACACCCGGCCCAGCTTGCTGAGTGCACAGCTATAAACAGTTGTGAATTGTTTACTGCACAGGTAAGACATGTGCCTGCCGTACGAAAAATCTGGGAACTTCAGCCAATTCTAATGGAAAGCGAAAATAGTCTTCCTAGCACAATCCGCGAAATGCGTGAATATTTCAGAGGCTCTGTGTTTCTAATTAGATGGAAGCATTAAACCAAGTCAGCGGTTGATATCGGATGCGAATGTATCTTGTAAAGGAGAAGAAAATGAAATTAGGGATCAGACTTATCGTTACTGTAGTAAATAACAGTGCACCGTAAGTACAAAATCACACAAACGCGCGCAAGGTTCCCGTTAGTTGGGGGAGGGTCAGAGGTTTATAGCAGCGCCCCCTCCCTGATGTGTCAACATATGAGGCTAACTTACTGCCCTCTGCTCCTATACGCAGCCCCCCCCCCCCCCTTCCTTATTATGTCGTGGGGATGGCCGTGCGGTCCGCTCTGAAATGACTAAGAAGGGGTGCTTCTCTCCCCCACCCCGACGTGAGCACACCTATGCATAAGCATTTATGAAAGTAAGACAAATAGCTAGAATGCGATGCTCTCCGAAAAAAGTGTTTTGACACCCGTCAGTTTCGACAGTTCTGACTCACCACATATGCGACTCTCTCTAAACACACACACACACACACACACACACACACACACACACACACACACACACACACACACACACACACACACACACACACACACACACACACACACGCACACACACACACACGCACACACACGCACACACACACACACACACACACACACACACACACACACACACACACACACACACACACGCAAACACACACGTGAACTCATTTTGCAAATTAATGTACATCCGTCGGACAGTCGTGGGACCCACTGGATAGCCAACATGTGTATTTGAAGCGAGTTGTATACGTGGCCAGTCAGTATTTGCCGAAAAGATTAAAACACATTCTTTTTTTTTCATTTTGAGAGCAAGCTGCGATAGGTAGGGGGCTACATGCTGCGACGCACATGCTAGATGGTGGTACTTGGAGTGCTGAATAGAACGGACACACAGACAGATGCATGGATGGACGCATGAACGGACGCAGGCGCGGATGCATGGACGAACGCAGGGACGGACGCACGAACAGACGCACGCACGGACGGGTGGATGGACGCATGGACGGTTACACAGACGTACGCAGGAACGGACGAAAGCAAGAACGAATGGACGGACGAATGCTTCGCCCCACTCCCCATCATTCACTCCGTGGATATGCTGCCATTTTTTTTATGGCGCGGCAGCTGACGCATGGCTTCAAGCAACCTTTGCCTTAATGTTGTCTCTCTACAACAAAAGAATCAGACGCTTTTCTAAGTGCTCCCAGACAGTTTGAGTAAGGCCACCTGATCGGCTCAACTGTGTACACAGCAAGGTGTGCCTGCGCTGCGGTCGCGACGACCAAAACAGCCCCCTTTCATGACACTGTTTTCATATAGCTATTAACCGCTTAGTTTGCTCCTACTAAAACGACTCTTGTGAAAGCAATCGAAGTTTCATGAAAATTAAAAAAAAAAAAAAACATCTTTCATCGTTTGCGTCTTCCCTTGTGTGCGCTGAGGGCTCTCATCATCGGGAGTCAAGTCATATGTTCATGAACGGCGCAGAGCCTTGAAAATTCCTCTTTTGTATTACAATACCTGCTCCTTCTGGGAATGACCTGGATGGTACAAACTACATTTCACTGCGCACCCTGTGAGCGCAATCTTCAGTTTCCGATGGGCGGGAGCAACGTAAAAATTTTCAGCCTATTTCACGCTCGCTTGAGGGTGAAGACATATTTGCAGTTTCAGCTATCTCCAACTTACCGTACCTCGTGTGAGATTGTTCTATTTTGAGCCTGTGAACGTCGTCCCTTTTTTTCAAACCCAAGGGCGTATGCTAGATTTCTTCTGAGGGAAGCGGAAGGGGGGAGTTGTCAGCTTATTGAAACTATGATACCTACTGTTGAAGAACGGACGCCCGCCCTCGTAGCAGCTTTTAGATTGAACAATTCAGGGGAAGAGGCTTGTTTCCAAACTCTCGGTATCCTTCGCTTCGCTAGAAGTGATATGTCTCTGTTGTTTCTTAATCCACTCGGCTGTCTTCCTGTGTTACAATGTTATACATATCGATTTGTGCGCACGTTAAAGAGCCCCAGATGGTCAAAATTTCCGGAGCCCTCCACTACGGCGTCACTCATAATCATATGGTGCTTTTGGGACGTTAAACCTCACATATCATTAATGTTACGCATATAAATTTTAGTTAGAAGTTTTCGTTAGAAATTTTAGTTTTAGGAACTGCACTCACGCGCAGTTCCTAACTTCTCGAATTTCTTTGCTATTCTTACAGTTTTCGCCGTGTCTGTCAGTACTGGAATATCCAAAAGTTGAACAGTTTGCCCTTCAGATGGTGCAATAATTGTCTGTGACGATTTGGGAACGGCTGCAGCAAGTGCTCCAGCCCATCCTTATTCTTTAGCAAACATTCACTTCGTTAGTAGGCCGCCTTGTCAAAGTATGACATATATTATCATACTATTGTACGTTGTCCAGATATTAGTGACCAACTATGAACTCTTTCTAAAAAGCCCATGAATATAATGCCGAACCAACAAGTCGACCTACACATTTCACTGTGTGAGCTGTTGCATTATCATTCCACGAGTTTCCCCACGGAACGGGTTGCCCCAAGACATTTTTCTGTCCCTAAGTAAAAGCTGTCGTCCTTTGGAAAGAACTGCAAAGTGGCTTATCGCATCTGTCTACAAGTGGTAGCTTATTCTGTTCATTCTGCGACCTCGGCAGCACTAAGGTCTTTTCCTTTCGGGTGTTTGGGCTCCCGAAAGAGCCCACGGTAAAGCAGGCGCGTAGCACTTGCAGCTGTTAATAGAGTTAGAGTGCTTAGCCTCAAACCTGAGTTACGGACGGTTAAATGGTGAGCTTAATTTGAAGCTCACTGAGAGAATATTCCTCTAACAGAATTGCAATGAAAATAGGAGACATGTGGTTCAAAAAGGTTATGTGCAGTCATCACCACAAGTCTAGGGACCACGAGACTCAAGAGAAAGCTGAACAGCCGCTCTGCTTCGGCGGGAAAGCCTGAATTACATGTCTGGCCTCTTATAAAACGCGAGAACGAAACGCACTGTACTGTAGGACCGAATGCATTCGCAAATAGCTGAGAAATCAAACGTTTTCTCAGACTTAGCAGTTTCTGAACTTTTGACGCCAAATGTATACGCGCATCTCTCCAAAGAACACTTTCTCGCCACGAGAAACAGAGAGAGACAGATAAAGGTAAAATGAAAGGCCAAGAGGCCAACCAGAAAAAACAATTTTGGTTTGTTACCCTGCACTAGGTACAAAGGTGAAAAATGTATGGACGGAAAATTGGGAGGGCTGTCAGAAGACAGGGGTAATGGGTGATGTTCATGAGTATAGTTGGGCTGGTTGGTAGTGACATGATGCATCCATTATTCCGAAGAATACGCACTGCAGACAAGACAGAACATCGCAGAAAAATTTACAGTGCTTCCCCGGTGCGGTTCTGTGTAATACTCAGTGTGTGTTCGCAAAAATAATCCATCATCTTACCGCGTTACTGCAGTGATGGCCACCCAGTCACTACGCCGAGTAGAATATAGGGCGATAGAGCGAAAAAAAAATAACAACCTTAATATCCCTACTGTGTGCAACTCCTTCCGCTAGGTTCCCAACGGGGAGCAGTTTAGGGTACGTGTCAGCGTTTATAAAGCCACAATAATTTATGTTAACTTCTCAGCTATATAGACTTCTTTTTTACACTGCACTGAGCGCTGCTTGCGTACTGCGGAGCCAGTGTGATGAAGAGGGTCAGCTTTCACATTTGTCTGAACCAGATATGAATGTAAGGCCTTACGAGTAATGATTCACACTTTCGTGTAATTTCGTAGTGTAAGTGATTACTATTTTGAAACTGTAGTGCTCTGCGTAATTTGTCTCTATGAGGACTGATGCACTCAAAAGACAGGGGCGCAACAAAGAACACAGATAGACCAACGAAGTCCTTCGTCTGTCTATCTGTGTTCCATGTGTCCATGCCTATTGTGCGCATCTGCCTCCATCAAGATGAACCACCAATGAGCCCAAGTTTAAACCCCCTTGCGCAATTCAATTATGTTGCTTTGTAACTGATTACCAATAATCAGTCACTTTTTCTCGGAATCCCATTGTGACCAATTTTTCGTGCCAGTTCTTGTCCCTAAAGGTATACGATGGTTCTACAGGGACACTCCCTTCTTTAAGACTTGTTGTGCGCACGGAGCCTACTTTGTCAGCATTTCTTTTGCCGTATCTGCCACGCCTTACTCAAGTGCCAGCATCAGCGAATCACGACCCTTCATACAGGACATGGACTGCAGCAATGAAGCACTGCTCAGCTACGAGATGGTTTGAAATTTGCTCCTACATTGCGATACCAGCCTTCCCAATCCTGCGCATGTACTGAGACAATGTTCACCGTAGCAGCGTACCTCTTAACGAAAAAACTTGGAATAATCAGCGACGACAACTTTCAAAAACCACCGCTGTTGAAAGTTATGAACACCTAACACTACATCAAAGAAGTGACCGTCAGACTCCGATTCTTTACGCATGCCTTCAGTCTTCTTTTTACCGCGCAAGATAGAGAAGTTGTGATAGTTTGAGTAAATTTGGTTATTGTGTTACAGAAGGAAAATTTGTAGAGAGGTGACACTATAGTAATTCATTACATTTCTGTAATGACCCAGTTAGTTTGCTATGGCCGTAATCGACCATTGCTACCAGCTGCATTTTAAAGAAAATGGTTGTGATTGCAATTGCTTAGGTATTTTCTATAACGTGAATGAGTCCGCTCTGAACAGCTGCATATGCCCAAGTTACACCATGACCTTCGGAATCAACTCCGGCGACGTGCCACAGTTACCCACTTGCCTTGGGTACAACATCTGCCACGGGTACAGCATAAAAATATAAAGGGGGTGGGCAACGGAAGCAGGGCAGGCTGCTGACTACCTAGGGGGAGGGGGATTTTATTGGCACACGGAAGTGTGCAAATGCAACGTAAAATAACGAAGGACGCTAATTAAGTAAACACAGGATATTTGGGTCTGACACCGAAAAGATTATTTTCAGCTAGGAGTTCAAATACAGTCTCGTTCTAACTACAGGCAGCAATGTGGTTCCTAAGTAGTTTTGCAGAATGCAGAATTACCACGCAGTCGTGTCCTGACACGTACATCAAATATATTTATCACTCATTGACATGGTTTACAGATGAGGATGTCACAGTCAGACATACATTTTGAAGAAAAGAAGTGATTGAGGTTATTTGATGAGATAATACACACGAAAAAAGCATATATGGAGTGAGTTCTAAGTACAGTTCAGGAGAAGAGAACAAAGACAAAATGTTTTCGTGAAATGCATAAGACCTCTCTTTACGATTTGGTATGGCGAACGTAATTGTATACGTAACATTGCAATATCCCCAGAACTTTATGATATGTTACAACTAGTATGTTACAACTAGTATGATTGACCTATACTAATTTACTGCCTTTTCGTTCGCATACCACAGCTGATACGGTACCCAAGATACTTTTTAATTGTTTCTTATGATTTGCGTATTTTATATCTTCAAAATCTATGAAACAACTTCTCGGACTTGAGGTACTGCCGGCCCTTGCCTTTTCAAACTTCATATTGTAAAGTCGTTAAATAATACTGTGCGTATTGTTACAAATAGTTCTGTAGATACATTGAGGGCGTCCAACGTCCGGGTTTGGAGCCATCACGGGTATAATTGTGCGCTAAGATGCCACTAAAAGGTGAAAAAAAGAGTCATGACTAGTTAACACTATTACTTTAGCTTGTCGCCGCATCACTAGTGAAGTCTCCCACTCGTTTTCCGAAGAGCCTCTCAATTTCTTCTAACGTCTTTTGTTTTGTTTCGGGAATAAAACTCCAGAACAGGACGCAACCCACTAGTAGCAAAGCACCGAACAGCCAATAGGTAGCTGCTGCTCCCATCAGAAGCTGCATTGTGAAAAACTCCTTAATGAGGAGGAATGAGTAGCCGAAGCCGAACGACGTGCAGAATCCGGTGGCAAATCCTCTTACACGCAGCGGCAGCATCTCGCCGAGAAGCACCCAGGGAAGGTGGGACATACCGATGTTGAATGCAACGAACAAGAGACCCATGGACACGATCGGAAGCCAAGTATACGAGGTCGCGAATGCGTCTGGGCTGTGCTGCTTCAGGTAGAACGAGTATCCGAACAGGAACAAGCTCATGCTCGTCCCGAAAGTAGAGACTATAAGAAGAATTTTGCGACCGACGCGGTCGGTCAGGAATGTGGCCATGGCTACCACGGCCACTTGCACGACTCCGATGACTATGCTGCAGTCTTCTGGCGCCATTGACGTGCCCGCTTCACGGAAGATGTCATGAGTGTAAACGACTATGACAGTCACCATCGACGACTGCTGCACGAACATGACTAACAGCAAGCATAAGAATGGCCCGTAGATGTACGGAAGAGCCAGATCCCGTAAGTGGAAGCTTTCGGTTCCGCAAAAGCTTTCTTCAATAGCCGCAAGCTCCTTCTTGCCCTCCGGTCCCTGGTAGAATAGTAATGACTCCAGTGCTGCCTCGCGTCGACCCTTCTGCAGTAGCCAGCGTGGAGACTCCTTGGTGTAGAACAGAAGGATGACCATCAGTATTGTCGGTGCCATGAGAGCGACGGCGAGAATCTGGTACGTGAGCCACTTCCCGAGGACGTACGTGGCCAGCATGCCACAGAAGAGAAAAACATTACTTCCGGTATTGAGTAGGCCACGGATGTGTGACGGGCAGATCTCGGATATGAATACAGGCACTGCGGGGGCCACGATACCGACCGCAACGCCTGTCACCGAACGCCCGATGAACAAGACGGGTATGGACTTGGCGAAGATGATGCACAACCAGCCAGCCAGGAACCAGCCGCAGGAGACGAAGAGAGTTGTTCGACGACCGACGAGGTTCACCAGCGGCCCTGGTAGATGAAAACGAGTGCAATAGACAAATAAAATCACGCTTTATGGCCCGTCGTTTGACGGTAAACTATGCACTCATTATTTCAAGCACTGTTATAGTTTTCGGTGGTTCAGTGTTATCTTTGCTCACACTAAGCACTTTCCCCAACTTTTTGAGGTCCGAACAAAGCAAATTCAGAATTTCTATCTTAGACATGCTGATAAAAGAACCCAGTGGTGAATCATTTGTGTGAGTGGTTAAATTGACGTAGGTCTGGGTAGTTTACATGCACCCTGTAATTGCTGCTTATTAGTCATGCACAACTGGGAACGGTCAGTATCAGTGGTCGACACAGCTGACCTCCAAAACTGAATTGCAAAGTACATGGCTTGCTCACAAGTAGACGAAATGTCTCTTTGAAACACTTTGTGGCAGAACTACAAAAGCCCAGACGCCGTAGTTGTCTCGTATCGTCTTTATTTTTTTTCCTTCACAGGTAAGAGCTGAGAAACGGCTCTCACCTCTTCTTACTTAGATAAATTAGAAAGCTGAATTGTGTACACAGAAGTAGCAATTTTATTTCAAATGTTTCATTCGAAGAAATTGCGCAGCGTAACCTGGCACATTTTCTCACGCTCAAGGTACAAGGTGAACGTGAAGCACCTGCAGTGCTAGTGACGTTCAGTACTGTTATTGTGCACACATCTCTACAATGAATCGAGTGCTGTTACGGCCGATGAAGCCGTTGGCTCTGGTAACTGCTTTAACCTTCTACTTTTGCCATCACTGGCGCACACATCCGCGTATACGGCCACGATATCGTCAACGGACAACATTGCGGAAGTGACAATGGCGTCGTCCACGGAAGCGTAATCACTATTCGTGATGCTGTCAGCGATAGAGATGAGTCGACCTTTGCTCCCAGTCTATACTTAAACAAGATGACGGTGGGCAACGAAAAGTAATATCGGAGTTCCTACTTTTGTTGAATGCACCAAAACCAACCTTTAGCACTCCAGCAAATCGTGCACGCCATGTTTAAATAAAAATTGCACACCTCGGAGGTCATGTTCCTGGTGGCGCGTCATACAAATTTCTCATAGATGTCACCCTCACCACTTGTGGCGGCCAATTCGATTGTTGAGCCACCAAGTGGACCTATCAAAGCCCCGTGAAAACACAACATAGCCGCTTGTGTCATCTCAGAAGGCCGGTTAGCAACGTACAAGGTGGGAATGGTTCCTTAGTTGCGACGTAACAGTGTTCTCAATGCATCGCATCCCATAAACACTATGCCGGGGCCAGCTGAAGACTACGTAAGAGCCAGAGAAACGCAGCGCCTGGGAACGTAACAGCACAGTTTTTCTGCACTCAATACTAACTACTGAGCATTTGTTCTGGGTATACCTCGCAGCGCGCTGAACCTGATAGTTCTGGCCTTCGCGCGTGCATTTTAGGAACCGCAGATAGTAATGACGTAACTGGCGAAGACGACAGCGTGTACATAGATAGCCAAGAGGATTTCTCTGAAAGGGCGTCTACTGCGTGTTTGCTGTTGTCACAGTAAATAGACCTACCTAATCCTTGCACTGCTCAACTTTGTCGAATGCAGTGTCACTGTTTGCTATAACTGCTTGATGTACTAGAAAAGTAAGGTGGACACTTGAAGTGGTGCGCGCTAGCAGCTCTCCTCCCTAGGTGCATTCTTTTGTGTTCTTGCAGAATGCCGCAGTAGCTTTGGCCTGGTACTGCTGCCGCACCTAAGTTTTTCAAAAAGGAGTGCAGGCATTGCCTGTCCTTGACTGACGATTTCTACGTGCCAAGTACTCGACCTTACGATAGAAGCAGAATGTTCATCTGGAGCAGCCTGGCAGACTGTCAACGATTACATTGTGTTCGCTTTGGTCAATGCGTACCAGAGTCTGGTTGAACGGAAAGATTTGCTTCGTGTCAAGGCGCATTATGTGTTGCCCTTCGATTCACTTGGATTGTCAATACGATATATTATTGTGTCGGGCTGGTTTCTGAAGGGCAACCAGTTCAGGGGCGAGGTAGTGTCTTCTACAGCAACATCGCATAGTGGTGTGTGCGGGACGCAGTTATCGGGTTCAGTGAGATTCACTGTTGTGGAATAGGATGTTTCTCATATTAAACGGTAATAAGGAGTTACAGGACCACTAGACCTGAAGATATGGTAACCCACGCCATTGTTGTGGTGCTGTATGATTCCCTTGATAAATTTATCGAGATGTATCTGTTTGTGTGACCAACCATAAGCTTTAAATAATCAGCTAAGCATTTTGTATACCACCAAAACTTGACAAAAAACAAGAACTATGCGCACGCACAATCTCTCATGCTCTTGTTTTACTTTCGAATGCTGTGACGATGAGTTATTTGAATAGTTTTTTTAAAAACTGAACACTAACCCAGCGATGATGCTAGGCTTTTTTCGAAAGAAACCAATAACAACTTTCTAATCTTTATTATTTTTTTTGCTTTCACAGCAGTAACATAATGCTATGTCGCTGATGTGCTGTGAAATTATTGTGTAAGTAGCATACAACACATAGGTAACGTTTGGCAGGCTACAGATGAACTAGTTTGCCAGAATAAATTATCTCAAGCAACGCACACGACTTTAAGGCAATACAAAAAGCAACACCACTTCATCCTACACGAATTTTCACTTAATTGAGAAATACTTCTCTGTAATTGAGGATCTCAGAAAGTCAGGACCTAGCTTATTGAAATTGCACGATCCACTTAAAAAAAAACTTTGTGACGTTACACAACTGGCCACTGATAATGGTGACCAGCACAGTCACTAACATTTATAAATGTACCATTGCACAGGACAGAACACGAAAGCGAATAACAACTATAAAGCGAATAAGTACGCTATATCCGCATGTTTCTACATTTAAGTGCACAAGCACACCACAAGGCAATCGACACGGTGTTATTATCCATTACCTGCAAAGTAATTCATTTTCTAAGCACTTGATTTTTTATGTATAGGTGCTATCTCCCCACATGTGATAAAAATATGCGGTGCCGGGAATGTCGCGAAGGGTGTAACATAATTAGTCAAACACTTAGTGTATTTCGCCGAGTCACTGCATCCACAACTCCGTTTCGCGGGTTCGACCCGGCGGCGTTGGTCAGATTTAGATGATGGCGAAAAGCTAGAGGTGGTATAACGTGGCAGCAGCAAGCACAGAACATGAGTTTCTCAAAATTAACTAGAGGGCACTCTGGCGCTGCGATCATTCAGCGACCATGGGTATGATGGGTAGTACACACATTTGCCTAGTCTTCGTACTTGCGGGCGGCGAATCGTACTTGCGGCTTCGTTTCTGCTGTGTTTCGGTTTTGTTTTGAAGGAAAGATTGAACCCTTTTGAACTTCGTGACCCGATTTGGAAAGGTAATTTGAAAAAAATAAGGCGGTGAAGCGCAATCGCTGAACATTTGCTGATTTTTGTTTCGTGAGAAAACAGCTTCAAGCCACACGAACACACACGGAGTCAAAAGCAGGTCAGAAGTACGAAGTTTAGACAAACGTGTGTACTACCCATCATTCCCATGCTCGCTGAAGCGCCGTGCGTTGCAGTTCCCATAGACACTAGCGTCAGAGTTCCCTCTAGTGTCGGGAAACTCCATGGCACAAAACAGGGTGTAGTGGCGGATAATAGGCAAAGCCTTTGCCCTACAGTGGGTGAAGTGATGCTGCTGCAGTGCTGGTTCCGCTGCTGCTGCTGATGGTGAATTGATTGATATTTGATTGATTGATATATGGGGTTTAACGTCCTGGAGGACTCCGGAAATTGTGCTGATGGTGAAAAGCTCGGAATTCGCGTACTTTGTGACGTCAGCGCACATTAAAGAACACAAGATGGCCTAAATTTATGGAGCGCTCCGCAATGGCGTGCCTCACAATCTATCGTGGTTTCGGCGTGTTGAACCACGCAAATTGGTATAATAATTAGCAGTTTTATTCCTCGTATGTACGAAGCTCAAGGCCACAATAAGGCTTAAATTCACGAGCAATCGTTTAACGGAGGTGTTGTCGGGGAAAAATATTTGAGAAGTCGACTTGCCTTCGCCAGGGCAGCCGCCCTGAAGAAGACAAGGTGGCGCTTGCTGCAGCGACACTAACCCCCGTTAGATGGTTCATAGCAATCTTTACAGCGGTCACGCGCAACAAATTTTCCCTCACGTGGCTTCATTGGCCGAGAATGCATGCAGTGGTGCTTGCGAATATTTGGGAGGAGGACGTCGCTATAGCTTAAGCTATAAACAGGGGCAGCGGATCACTTACTGCCAACAGCACTGCCAGGTTACAACTGTGCCTAGACTTATTTTCTTACGAATGGCATGGGCTGATAAAACGATGAGGCGTCCCAGACTGCTTCATTACTCATGAAGGACACTCGGCTGACGCTGAAGCTGCGAATTTCACGGTTTTTTAAAAGTGAGTCTCTGTAATGTAATTATTTCGAGTGAGATTCATTGGAATAAAGAACAACAGAAATCGCAGTAAAACAAAGAAAAGGGATTACGCCATCGAGAACGACATACCGGGCTCGCCAAAAAAAGCGTGTGTTCTGTTCACATAATATCTTACTGCCCCGCTTCCTACTTGATGACACTATATGCATGGTGTTCCACCTGGCCCAATAGTCAACGCTTCTGGGCCGATATTTAAGACATTAACTTGTCGGTTCAGTTAACCATGCTCTTTCACGTGTTTCACAAAGCCCGCTTTACAAATTAAATATTATGAAGCATGCATGACATTTTTGTTCATTGAATAAAAGGAAACAAACATTACCACATTCATGAATTTGCGTGAGATACAGCATAATCGCCAACGTCGTTATGAGGGATACAAAGGGCAGACAAGTAGACAACTGGTAAGTGTGTCTACACAGTTTTTCTTGACAGAATTAAGTGTAATAGTGGGGTTTCACGTGCTGAAACTACAATAGACGTGCCGTAATAACGACTGTGGTTAACTTCGACCTTCCAGTGCTGATTACCGCTCATGTAAATTGAAAAGTACAGGGCGGTTCACCATGCCATCGCTTACATTCTGTTAAAAAGGCAGATTCTCACAAAGTGATTACTCAACCTTCGTGAACGTTAGATGCCTTGAGAGGAACGCTCTATCATCTTTAAGCATCTTTGTAGGCTAAATGACCACCTCTGCCAGTTTTATCAGAATTTTGGGCTGCAGAAATGAGTGCGCAACACGAGAAAAGATTAGGAGCTTTTTAGGGTGAGAAAAGTATTGCACCAGATGAAAAAAAATCTAATATCTAGCCGTTACTCGACTACCGTCACCCTGTCGTCATTACCTCCAAGTAGGCCACCGAAAATGGAACCAAATTTGACGAGCGATCCGAACCAGGCGCTGTCATCGACGGTGAAGTTCATCTTGGACCGCAAATCGGGAAGCGCCGGCGACGAATAGGTGACGGAGAAACCGAGTGCCATGGTGCCCAAGTAGGCAGCAAGCACGGCCAAGTACAGCGGCCGTCTTGCCGGAACTGCTCGGATCTTTGTGACTGAGGGCGCATCGACGGCTTCCGGTTGTTTGAAGTCATCCGCCGGCTTGATGGGCACTGTGCAGTGACGTGGGTTCAGCATTCAGTTGCGAAGAAATTCGAACCAAATGAATATTCACAGAACATACAGCTAACGCTATGCAGCGCACAGGCCTCCTACTCTCGCGAGTTACTGCTTAAATCATACTCATGTTCCCAGTCGAGTGCATTGTTACTCGCTATTACTCATTTCCCTTTCGGTCCCTTATTTGTTCTGCATACTTAGGCATGGTCAATCCCCGTGTTTGTGGCCGTGGATTGTCTCGTCATTTCCGAATGTTGTTACATAAACAAGAGTGGCCTCTGTGCTGGTGCGTGAACGATTACACCGTCAAGGGCGTAATGACAGTCTGTTGTGGGCAGCCTGTTGCTCCTGCGAAATACTTGAGCATCTCATAGTGCACTGTTCCTAATTTACTACGCAGCTAGTTTTGCTAATTGAGGAATATAAATTCATTGGACTCAAGTGAATGACCCTAGACAATATATACCTCCTTCCGAGAGGTTGTGTTTCTCGATGCGACTAAACCAATCGAGCTCTACTGACTTTTATGGACCACTAAAAATGCGGCTAGCATTACGATTGACTGAGAACTGAGAACGAGGAACTCAGGAGTAAGTAGCCTTTGTAGGTGGGTGACTAGACAGAACGCAAAGCTTTTTGGTTCACGTTGCGGCGTTCGTTAGGCACACAATCACCGCAGTGTCTGTCCTCAGTAGTCTGGAGCAGCTATTTTTCTCACCTTTTTGGAAGTTGACTCCCGCGTAGTCGGTCACCCCCGGAGCCTTGCAACATTTTTCTACAATGCCCATTACGGATGTTTGCTTTCTTCGCGAGCACGCGACGATAAGTTGGTACACGAAAGAAAACACCAGTTTGTTGTTCAGCAGCTGTCTTCACTTTCTTGCGCGACTGCACGGTCGATACAGACTGTCCCCGCGGTGAGAGTAAGGTGCATCGTGCCCCGAAGCTCTCGAAAGAAAGAGAATCGAATCATACGTGACAAGCGTGCTTATCTCAGTACTGTTTGCTATGTACTCCAGCGACGTATCGGGCGGCCCTTCCAGTGAGGCAGCGTGCACGTTTACTTCATGGCTGCAGAACGAACAACTTATCGACAAGCTGTTGAAAGCAAATTGGCCTGACACTTTAGCGGAGCCATTCGTCGTCAGGGAGAAACAAAGGGCACCAATTTTGCGCGGCATGTTGAGTGAACTTACGACACGACCATCCCATTTTTTTTCTCTAAGTGCAAGGAATCCCCCAATTACTTCCACCCATCAACAAGAGGTCCCCAAAACAATCACGACCGAAAAAAGGTCAAGAATGCAACCTTCGTGGACGAAAAAGAAAGGGACATTATAGAGTGTCACCTGTTTATTGTTCAAACAATACGCCAAGTATCGCGTGTAGCACGTCGTAGAAGCGAATCGTTGCAATCACTAAAGCAGGCTACATAAAACAAAGAGGGAAAAGCTGGGCCCACTATGCAAGAAATGTACATTACTAGTCCCTTTTTTGTCTAGGTTGATTGCGTCGTTAACTTTTCTTCAGCATGAGCCAACTAGCCCAACAACACGTTCTAGTATGCATGACTTAAAACCAGTGCGTTAGATCATTGCCTTGAAAAGTGTTGCAGGGCGCCCTCAGCAGCGGAGCGAAGTTTTTGGTGGGCGGGCTTGGCTGCATCGTGATGGTCAGCCCGGACCACAATGCCACATAGAGCGGCGGTCTGGGGGAAGCGTCTCTGGTGGACGGCACTGGCTGCCTTGAGCTGGTCGCTCTTTTGCACACCACGATGCCTCTTGAAAAAGTGCTGTGGATTCAGGCGGCCGGCACCGGCTGCCCCGTTGCGGCCGACGCTCTCGGCCATGCTGCGATTTGGTCCGGGTATCTGCCAGAAGTAGATCTGGTGGTCGATACTGGCTGCATCTCGGAGGTCGGCCTCGGCCACGCTGGAACTGGGGGCCGGAGTCTGCCACAAGTCTATCGGGAGGTTGAGTCTGGCTGCATCGTTTTGGTATGTCTCGGCCATGCAGAGGCTCTCTGTGGGAAGCAGCCAAACATGCACCTGATAGCACGCTTCGGACGGGCCGCAAAATCAGTGGTTGACGTAAAATGCCGGACGAGGGTTGCCGAAATCGTATCCCAAAACACGCGCTAGGTGCCTTGACTGGTGTCGAGAGTGGGTACGCTGTGATGTGTGACAGAAAGCATAGTTTACGGCCGATCTTCCAATCCGCGGCAGGACATTCTGTGAAGCTGTCTTCATATTGGCTGCGTCTGTGGGGTCCCTCTCGTGTACGCGATGACTCGCCTTGCGGGGCTGTCGAACACTGTGGTCGGTGACCATGGCTATCTCGTGGCGCTCGCAGCACGCTTAGCAGGCAATTCCATTGGTACAGTTTGGGGCACTGGTCTTCATTGCCGTCGGCGTTCCGGACAGGCTGCGATGCCCAGGCATCATGATATGACGCAGGAGCCTCTGCGCCGCCATCTCTGTCTCTTCTTGTTACAGAGGGTACAGAGGGTCCAGCTACCCCGTGCCCCTCTGTATCTCCCCCCACGAAAGAGGACGGGGTGGCCGATGGATGACAAGAATTTGGGTCCGGTACCAGCGACGAGTCTGGAAGCTCATGAGGAGAACTGGAGCGCTCAGCTGGAGCCTCGAGATGGAACCCTTCTTGAACTCCATCCTCGGTACCGGACAGCTTGGACTGGGTGGTGGAAGGGAGATCGGAGAGTGTCCGGCCGAAGGCAGCTATGAGCTTGAAGCTCCACTTCGCCCATGACTGCTGCTTCCAACCTTAATACCGGTGCCATGCCGCTGCACCTTCCCGAAGACGGTCTACAGCCATGGTCCATTTCTGAGATTCCGTCCAGGCCTCACGCATTGCTATAGCGTTGACGGTTGCCACCCAGCTGTCGGCGTCGTTCCGGACCCCGTGGAATTCCGGTAGTTCGCAGACGGCTGGTGATTGTGAGGTGGCAGGTGGCAACGCAGAGATCACCGACGCGAAGCAGTCGAGCTAGTGTGAGAGCTCAATCAGAGAAGACCGAAGCTCCCTGCGTTGCTCCGGTGTGCTTGCCTCAAGGTCGTATGAGGCAGCTACATCCAACACTGCGTTAATGTCACACAGTGCTGGCAACATTGTAGGAGCTCGCACGGCAGTGAACGCTGTCAGTTCATTAGTCTCCACGCGTAGTAGCGCGATAGCACGCCGCAGGTCCGCGGTGCTGTCGGGCGTTAAGCCCGAAGAGTCAATGATCGTGGTTTTTGAGTAAGAAGCAATAGCAGCACTCACCCCGGTGAGGTTGACGAGCAGGGAAGCATGGAAGGCGTTCCGTGGCGGCTCGTTTTTTGAAAGAGTGCGGCAACGGGAATGAAGGTCATGGGAAGCGTGAGCGGCATTCCCAAAGGACAGGATCCGGTGCGGATCCCTGCCGTGAAACGGTGGCAGGGTGTCAATAAGGTCATGCCCTACAACCCCAGGGGAGGCCTGGACGCCATCCACTGGTGGTCTGAAGGGTAGCTGAAGCGGCGGGTGGGACCCCATTGCCAAGGAAGCGTGAACGGCGTTCCTCGATGGAGAAGCCCGCGATGCCGACGAACCACGAAGACACGTAACGGTGGCTTCCCGCAGAGGGTTCACTTGTCGGCTTGCGCTGGTGGCAGAATCCATAGCCAAGGATGCGTGGACGGCACCCCTTGTGTACTGCAGCCGTCGAGGAGGCCTTGACGCCGTCCTCAAGCGGCGCTTATCACGGCTGTCCTGGATGACGAAGCCGGGACGTAAGACTACTCATTCGTCGACGGCGCCATTGTAATGAGCGTGACAGAGAACAAGAGACAACACCCGATCCTGGGCCAGCTGTTCTTATTCTGCACTTCGTCCTTCTCTCTCTCTCTCTCTCTCTCTCTCTCTCTCTCTATATATATATATATATATATATATATATATATATATATATATATAACAAATACAAGAGAGCGAGAGTGAGATAAACAGAAAAGAAAAGACAGAAGGACAGATAACCAAGGAAAAAGAGAGAAATAAAGAGGAATAGTTACTGAGAGGGAAAGAGTTGACGAAGAGTAACAAGGAAAAGAACAGAGAGAAAGAGAAAGCAATAGGAATGAGCAGAGTGAAAGAAGAGATAAAACAGAAAGGAAAAAAAAGAAAGAGATGGAGTGACAAAAAAAACAGAGCAGGAAGCCTCATTTCGCGCTTCCATCAGGCTTACACCACCCGTACAAAGTAGCCTTACATAAAAAAAAGGCTTCATGGTGCGGTGGCAGGACACTGCTTATCCAGTGATATGAATCGAAGTATCTTAAACAAGGCCATTGCTTGAGAACGCTGCGGTATGACAGTGGTTCGAAAATCTCTCCTTCCATCATTAGCTACCTCAGAGAAATATGCGGTTGCAGTGCTCCTCTCGACGGAAGATATCACTTTCCTGGCTCTTAATTCTGCTTTTTAGTGTTCGAAGTGGATGAGCTTGCACAAGACACGATAGCAATAAATATCAAAATCTACTGCAAACTTACGCCAATTGGCTACGCGGGCTGCTAAAGGACTCGTCCCCTTCCTCCGAATCTACAAGGCGCGCAAATACAGTGTGGTATCGACAGCAACACTTGTAGGCCACGAGATAGCGCAAGAGTGCCCTTATATAGGCAATATTATGCTCTAGAGAGTGTCTGCGCCGTATCAGCAGATTACGAAGGCTTCAGGGTTTTCGCAATGGTGCGAAGTTTCTGCGTTGTTTTATTCACGCGAAACCGATGCCTAGCAGAGTGAGGGATGGAGGCTCGGGACCTTGATGGGAAAAAGAAAGGACAGGAGAAAACTGAGTAGACTGGCCATTTCTTTTTTTCATTTGGTATTTTAGTTAGTTTGTGTGAATTGATGTTACAGAGTAACTCAGGCACGTCGTAACGGTGGACTCCGGATAATTTTGACGTCCTGGGGTTCTTTAAAGTGCACAAAAGTCGAACAGCAATAGCGGTAGCTGATCGTCGTTATCGTCGAAAAATTTTCTCTATTCAAAATAAAAAAAACTAAAAAGCGAGTTTTGAGAAAGGAAATCGCCACATTCCATTTCTCAAGTTTTTTTGTCGCCCCAATACATTACACAATTCCCAGCGCCAACCCCGCCTGCAGTTTTCGAGAAGCTTCATGACTGAAGTAGATTATTTCGATAAGATCACGCCCACTCCGCGAACTGTACAGATTATTCTCGAACCTACCTCACCGCCAGCGATAACGCTAGAACATTAGATCGCAAGAGTATAAATGCCGATGCACTTCCAAACTTGTCTGTTACTTCCAGCTGTTACATGCGTGTCTACTTACAGCTGTTACATGCATCACTGATGCAAAATTCTCGCTGTAAATTGTCTACATTTATTCACACTAATACACAAAAAATTTGAGTACCTTCTACTACAAAATACGCATTGTGTTCGGCTACGCAGACATGCGATGAGTATTCATGTATTTTAGTAATTGTAGTTTAGGTCGAAGAATAACAGTCACTAATTCATCGAACGACTCGAGTGTTGTTGGTCGGGCTGACCAGTTACTCGTGTTCGTAACTGAGTGAAACACCGACCAGAGAGACGATTCACAAATGAAGTGCTTGACGTGTGTGCCGTTTTGCATTGATCGACAACCAGCAAAGGTGTAAATGACGTCATTATTGGGGGCTGCAAAGAATCATCCACATCCACAAAGAATGCTTGCTTGTCTGAAAAAAAAATACCTTCGTAGAATGATAAGCGCAGCAACACGGTACTTGTCGGGCTATGCATATCGTTATGGCTTTTCTGAAAGACGCAGAGAAAAGATGATGACTTAGTTACTCTTCGCCCACCTCCATTGCTCTTCATTTTCACATTTGTTCTCACCATGATACAGTCGGAATCCTGTCTGTGACCTCACCCTAGACAAGTCGTTTTAGATGTATGAATTTGAATGGCATAGTTATCTTGTGCTGGTATCTTGGATGTGTTGTTATTAGGGTGCTTCAACAGAAAAGTTCCAACTGATAAAATTCATTTACGCTGTCACAATTTCATAAAAAACAAGCATTCTAACCGAAAGAGTCATTCCAACGAGTGACAAGGTTAAAGTCTGATGATTGAATATCAGCACGCACTTTACAAAGCCTATAGAATGATTGCTTCTTTACAATGGGTACTCTTCACGCAAAGGCTCTTTTTTGTTATTCGGCTTAGATCACACCAAAAATGTCACCCTTGTTATTACTTGCGTAAGCAAGCACAACCTGTGTGAATTCCTTCAAGAAGGCATATGGCCTTAATGAAAGAAAATTTTCCACGCTAACCGGGAAAAAATAAGTAAAAAAAACATGGATGAATTGTTCTTGTTGCAGATCATTCCTGAAAAAAAAAAGCTCTTTGTGCCTGGTGAAGGTGAATGAGAAAGACAGCGCGATTGAAAGGTGAAGGGGCAACCACTTGAAAGGAATTTTTTTCGGAGGAGAGTGCTTTGAAAGCGTTTGGAGCAAGGTATCGAATCAGCCGAAGAGACTAGTAAAAGACCGGAACCGCTGCTTCTTTTGAACGCTAAGGTTTAAAGGAACAATGACCCTTTGAGTTCGTTCAAGACGGAGAGAAAACAAGCACCCAGATAGATACTATTTCACGCGCCTCGTCGTTGATTGAGAACACCGCGTTCTCTTCTCGCCGATATTGTCACTGAACAATAATGAGAAAGAAGGTGCCGACATCAGCATAAATTGAGGGCCATAAATGGAACGAATGGGGCAAGTGCGGCATCTTTTCAACGTGCAGAGGTTTCGTCTCTTTTGAATCCGAACACGCCTCACGGCTTACTGAATGCAACTTTAACGATTGCGTATGTGTATTCTGATATTCCACTTTTCAAACTGTTTAAACTTTCGTGAAAACTGATATACACTACACGATGCCTTATGCCCCGGAGGATGAATGGATGACTGATGAAAAACGTTATTGAACAATATATCTGAGGTGGGCGACTCAGATCGTTGCGGGCCCCTCTCACGGTGAAGAAGTCAGGCCAAGACCAAGATCCGCATCATGGGCCCTCTGGACAGCCGATAGCTGAGACCCAGAATCGGGGCTTTCGATAACAGATAGCCACGTGTCCCGATTGATTTTGCCCGCGTCTCGTAACGAGTAAAGCCTCTATACCTTCCGAAAAGTACAGTGTTCTTCTGATCTGCGTCGCTTCTTCGATCTCCCCCAGCTGGAGCAAGGTCGTGGTACGTCACAGGGGGCGCCTCTATCGAAAGCGAAAAAAAATGGCAGCATATCCACGGGGTGAATGAGGGAGATTGGGGCGAAGCATCCATCCGTCCATTCGTTCTTGCTTCCGTCCGTCCAAGCGTCCGTCTGTGTGACCATCCGTTCGCCCATCCACCCGTCCATGCGTGCGTCTGTTTGTGCGTCCACACGTCCATCCGTGCGTCCACCCCTGCGTTCATCCATGCATCCACCCCTGCTTCCGTCCATGCATCCATCCGTCCGTGCAGCCATAAATGTGTCCGTCCATGCATCTGTCTGTGTGTCCGTGCGTCCGTCTAGTCAACACTCCAAGTACCATCATCTCGCATCTTTTCATCATATATTCCGCATATATAAGCACCGCCATCCAGCGGACATTCCAAGGACTAAACGAGAGGTGGCACACTTACAATTTCTCGCGGCTTGTGCTTTGTGTCTACTTCCCACTTTTAACCACCTAGAGCTCATGGTATATACTAGTTCACTGTATTCATGGCACTGCGGCCCAACGCTCGCTGAACCTTTCTAAAACCAAGGAGATTACGCCCAGCGAGTATAACCTAGCAACCCTTTCCTGTCACGTAGTGCTCAATGTACATGCCAATGGCTGCTAATTGGGAATGAGAGACAGGAGAATTCGGCTTATAGTTAACGCACACGCTGCGAATTTTTTATTGTTCAACAACGCACAGAAGAAATCTGCCACCGACACCACATTGAAGGTCAAAGCGTAAAACTGGTTAGCATTTCGACTACAATGTGGGACGAACGGGTGCCACTTTAAGGAGCTTCGCCCCTAGAAACGCAGCGTGCCGGAGAGGAGGCGGCAAGAGGGAGAGCAGATCGCGGTACTTTTACAGAGGAAAAGTACAGTGTTCTTTTCATCTGCGCCCCATCCTCCCCTCATCGCCAGAGCAATGTCATGGTGCGTTACAGGGGGCGCCTCTGTCACAAGCGAAAGAAAAAAAGCAGCGTGCAGGAGAGCAGTTGGCGAGGGGGAGAGCAGATGGCGGTATTTTTACGAAGTATAGGGGCTTTAGTAACAAGCGGCAACGCCTTTCTTCGCGAGATTTGCTAGCCTGGACCGTTTGTCACGGAGGAAAGGATATTTAAGGGCGAAACACCTTATGACCAAATCCAGCAATTTTTCGAGGTCAATGAATCTCAATGAAATTCGCTGGGTATGTCCCATTGCGCATTTTAGTCCTTCATGCCAAATCACAAACTTGGGTGATGCACTGATTGTTTGCAAATGAATTTTAAAGATTGCCTCTAAAAGCTCACCTCACTTGCCAGAATTATTGGCAACACTGTCCTTGTGACGTCATGTTTGGCATGTCAACGGAAGTGACGCAGCCGATGGCATCGCTACTTTGGCCGCTACAGCGTTTATTGCGCTTTCCACAAGAGGACGGTGGCGGTGTTTGGCACGGGTATAGCACAAAAATGCTTTCTTCCTTCTTCTGTGGTGTTTGGCCGGTGCTCCGCTGGACTGGCTTTCACAGTTTTCATACTCCACGCCGGCGGAACCAGTATATGGCCTCCAGCTCTACCAAATAGTACATCATACAGAGACAGGGCGCTCGGTTGGGTTTCGGTTTCGGTATTCACATTTTTGCTTATTAAAAACTATTTTCAAATTTCCTGAGCATTTCAGCTATTGGGCTGGTGAGAAGGGTGTCAAGAAACATAGAAACACCATACACACCATACAAGGTAAAAAAATCGCCGGAGTTGGCCTTTAAGGTCGATGCTTGTCCGTTGGCGTTGGTGTTGTTGTGAGCCGTAGCCGAACACACGCAACGTACCCACTATACGCCATAATGATGATGATGACGCTGATGACGATGAAGATGATGACGATGATACCAGAACAGTTGTATGCCGACAATCTTTGGAGCACTTCTTTTTGTCATGCCGAAAATTGAAAACTCAAAGGGAAAATCTACTAGAAGAACCCCTACGAAAGTTGGGCTTAAACTTGACACTTCCGGTGATTCTTTCATTTGGCGCAGTCGCATTTGGATTCAGCCACAGGAGCGTTTTTACTACTGTTACAAATTTCTTACGAGAATCTAAAAGAATGGAATGCTAAAAATAGGTAACTTCAGTTGTTTATGTATATATTTTTTCTTCTTTGTATGTGTCTATGTTTTCTTTTCAAGGTTCTTTTTTATTGAAATTTAACACCTTTTTATTATTACCTATATTACCTAATTAATCCAACCCTCTCTTTCAAGAAGTGAATGAATTTAAAAAGCAAGGCACCGTCCCATTCATGGTTTATACCCCTAGGTGGGTTGCGCCAAGGTGTTGAGGAACCAACCAACCAACCAACCAGCCAACCAACCAACCAATGTCACGGACCTTGCAGATAGTCGAGATCCTGCTGACATTGGACAAAGATTTACCGAGGCTTCTGTGAACGCAGATCCACGTGCGCACCCACACGTGCTCCAAACGTGGAAGGACAAAGTGCAGATTCAGAGTAACATGCACAGACTTCGTCTTTGCCAACTGGAGGCAAGATCTGATGCAACAACGCTGTAATAACACCATTTATTACCAATAAACACTATACATAACTATCAAAGACGCTGGATAAAAAATGAAGCCAGTTGCGAGCCGCCAAAGCGGCTCCTGGGCCTAGTTCACCTCACGCCGACTCTGGCGCCACCACTCCTTCAAAAATAAATGCTATCACACACATTGCTACGTGCCATAGTAGGCCGTAAATAACGCGTTTCGTAGCTGCACATCACAGGTTAGATTCTGAATCGTTATTAGGAGTACCTATTACACAACGCATGTGAACTGTTTGCCCTAGGAGGGCCAATCATTCGTGGTGTATAGGTCTCAATACTGTCTCTGAATGCTGTTCGTTTGACTCACCTGAAATGAAAAGGGTCACTGATTCGGTTCACGGGGAGGCAATCGCCGGGCAGATACTAAGGGCTAACGTACCAGCCCACTGAAAAGTACCACGAAGGCAGCACGGTATATATGTAGGTACTTTTAGGGGACCAACGACGCCGGTTGTGGTCTGAAGAGTTGAAAACCAAGAGTGTATGACACAAACAAAATATGTATTCTCAGCAAATGCATCAAATGAACTTGCACACACGTAAGTGACTAATTACAACTAAAAATCACTTAAAGGTATTTAAAACAACGGGAAGAAACTTACCACGCTACAAATGCAATCTCACGTATTATAAATTGCGCAAGAACACTTAGCGGCCCCAAATATTCACCACATGCATGTACTCCAGATTTCCTTGAACGTGTCTCGGATATTTCACTTCAAGGAAACACTGAAATGAACTCCAGCGCTGGGAGTCGTCCTGGCCACACCCTTCAACAAAGTACTCCAGCGGCATTATAACTTGGTTCTTCAACACCGACTGACTGCACTACACGACTCACTCAAAGCGTTCGAATATCACAACTTCTTGGTCGAGTTCACTACCCGTCCTACCCTCCGTCACCTATAGTTTGGATCCTTCCCGGGTTTGCGAACATTCCAAGTAATTGCAACAGCCAGGGAAAAGGGTTTAGTCTCGCCGGTTCGTCTGCCTAGACGGTCGCCGACCCCGCTCTATATGGTTGATTGGGCGAGTTGGTGATACATGATTGTTTTGAAAATGAGAGCGCACTACTTAGACTGTCTTTCTGTCCACGTCTTTCTGTCCACCTCTAAGTAGTGCGTTTTCATTTTCAAAACTAGCTCTGATATCTCGAATTCTCCCGATCTGTGCTGGTTGGCTGTCATGTGTGTAAGGGGTAAAGGCCCATGCCCACGTATCCGTCGCAGTGCATCGGTGCGTCTCTTTGACGTGGTGGTGAGCCCTCTTCCATATGGAGAGAGAGAGAGAGCGTGGCTTCGCGTAGCTAAGTTATCACTCTTTCTATAGGAAGAGGGCACGGCGCCGCGTCAAAAAGCCTCGCGCCGACGCACTGGGACGGATACGTGGGGTAAGGCCTTAAGGGCACGCCCCAGGTGCGTTTTGATACTTGTTTTCTTGCTTTGTTGCGCGCGCCCTTGTAGGGAATGGTTAGCTTGGTGTTGTTATGCTCTCGTCTGTAGGCGGCCGCGCGCGTGTGATTCGGCGCTCGTTTTTGACAAGAATAAACCCGTATTAAGAAACGCTGCTTGACTTGAACTTGACTTGTCACCGACTTGAATGCAGCACAAACGTGTTTCAAGCTCACTGTCGTAAGGAATTGCCAAGCAAGGAAGTTTAAAAAAATGCTGAAGTGGAAGAAAGAGTGAGAGAGAGAATAAAATGAGGGAAAGGCAGGGAGGTTAACCAGGAAATGGAGCATCCGGTTTGCTACCCTGCACTGGGGGAAGGGGGAATGGGGAGAGAGATGGGAAAGAAAGCGAAGAAGGAAATAGACGCACGCAAAAAAAGGGGGGGGGGGCTGGGGTGCTACAGTCTATACAATAGGCCGCTGCCACGAAAAAAGTTTAGTAAGGCCTTCACTGATTTTCTGTCAGCACACAAATCATGTCGCCTTTTAAGCACTGATAGTTTAGACAAAGGTCTGTAGTCAAGGCGAGCTAACGCAGCAGCTAGTTGCCGTCTTTGCACGCTGTAACGAGGGAAGTGACAGAGAACGTGCTCTATAGTTTCATCATCGCTGCCGCAATGACCGCAAGCAGCACTGTCTTCCATGCCGATTCGGAAGGCGAAAGCTTTGGTGAAGGCGACACCAAGCCATAGTTGGCAAAGCACCGTTGTCTCGAGTTGAGAGAGTCCAGATGGAGGCCGGAGTCGACGAGACGTGTCCAGTCTATGCAGTCGCGTGTGCCGTAAGCACTCGGCGTTCCACAGGGATTTTAATTCTGCATTAGTGATTTTTCGGATGGTCATTGCAGCATCAGTTCTGGAAAATGGTATAGATTTTTCTTCACCATCTTCGTGTGCTGATCGGGCAGCTGCATCGGCATGTTCATTGCCCAATATGCCGCAGTGACTTGGAAGCCACTGAAACGTGATTCTGTGTCCTTCGTCGAAGAGGTGGTGAAGCAGCTCTCTAATTTCCAGCACTAGTTGTTCATGAGGTCCCCGGCGTAAGGCGAATATCAAACACTGTAGTGCTGCCTTAGAGTCCGTGAACACGCTCCATTTTTTGGCTTCTTGCTGTTTACTGACTTGAATTGCGCTACGTAGAGCAGCAAGTTCCGCAGATGTCGATGATGTGTGGTGGGATAACCGAAACTTCACCGTTGTCGCTGTTGCAGGAAAGATCACCGACTCTGCAGACCCATCCACTTTAGTTGAAGCGTCAGTATATAGATGAAGTGGAAGCTTCCGTAATGCTTTGCCAGCTGAAGTGAAGCCAGCTTTTGCCCTTCAAAGTTCTCATAAACATACTATTTTCTGGTGGTGCCCACCTAAACATCAACTGGCTTTGATTTGTTAGTCTAAAGGCTACGTTAATTATAAATTGAAAGATAATTGTTGCCGAAGAAATAATCAGCAGAGACTAGTATCGGTGACATAATCTCTAATTAAATTTGCCTTTAATTCGAGGCTTACTTAGGAAAACTAGGAACACAAGGACGCACTTTGAGCATTATTTGACCCTAAGAGATTGCCACGCTAAGTTTGTTAGGCGTGCGGGGAAAACGCTCCCTCTCACTCACCGAACGCCAACAGCTCATCATGCCCCTAGTAAAATGGCTACCACAGCCGCCATCTTACGGTTGGTGCAGTTTCACTCATGGGCAAGAATTTGCACTCCAGAAAATTTTTAAAACCTCCTTGATGCCAAGGCAGCACGAATGCACAGACGCGTTTCAAACGCACTGCATTGAAGGCGCTTTCAAGTTGAGTTCAAATGAAAGAGCGTTTATGAATTTGGGGGTAGTGATCTGTTACAAATAATACGAATCCCGACACACTTCTCAACTCTGTAGATCACACGAGAATACGTTGCACTTCAAAGTAGCGTCATAGAGAAATAAAAAAAGGTGAAGAGTGGACACTTCCGTAGACCCCAGCGGCCCAATCGACTCTAGCACACCTAGTGGTTGATGAGAGCAAGTGGCGTGCGCTTCCGGTTTCGGTTTCACTGGCGCAAATTTTGAATTACTTTGCATAACCGACGTTTGGCTATGACGAAAGTTCACGATTTCAGACCACTATTCATCGCCCAAATGGATAGTTTTTGTAGGTCGTTTTGATTTAGCAATTCCCTGTTTTGTTTTGTTCAGTGGTTCGTGCGAATCGGTCGTGACGTAATTTTTATTTCGTTTAAGTTATAATAAAAAGAGATGCAGGTAATGATAATTCACTACGGTTTTATTCATCGCGCTTGTGTTTTTCTTTTGGAACAAGTGATCAATGTATATATCAGTCAAAGAAACAGAGCATCCGCAATGTTTTATTCAAAGGCAAGGTAGAGTATGAGAATATCAAAAGCACAATATGACAAAGGTAGACAACAAATGCATCTCGCCTTACAAATTAATTGTAACAAATATTGTAACAAATACATAGAGAACACAGACAACGCACACATCGCTAGAGTTGGCAGAAGCCGAGAAGCTGGTGAAGTATGACACACCGGGCCAGTGGGTAAGTAAGGATCTATGGCAAAAACACAGCGCACAATGCTGAAGAAGAAGGAAGAAGTGACATATACACAGCAATGAAGTCGCGAATCACGCCTGGGGTTAACCAAAATAATGCATAGAAAAAAAGAGCGCACAGAAACCACACGACACAATATAGCAGAAAGGCAAAGCTGCAGTGTGCTGGCTGTGCTTAAGAACAGCTAGCCCAAAATGAAAAAAAAGCAGACTTGATGCCTGCTTGTCCTCAGAAAGGTAGGGCTTTGCTGCTTGCTCACTACGTGAAAGACAAACTTTATGCTACAACACTGGCAGGTCTTGTGGCTCTTCTTATGCGTCGCCTTCATCAAAAACTTAAGATCCCAAGCGATTTGCGTCTGGGTGTTGCTGTGACGCTTGCGAGCTAAAATAGATTGTAGTCATCACTTTATCCAGAATTGTGGACCTTAATTGGTGCTACGAGAGCGGTATTACAGGGCTGATAAATAGCAGAAGGAAACCACTTTGGCTCATTATTTTTCACAAAGGCTCTACATCGTACGTTATCACTCACAAGCTATATAAAAATAAAATGGCAGCGTCCGCAGCTCCATCAAACGCCACAAGTTTGAGTATTCTTTTGAAAATGTTTATGGGCGAGATGAGGAGGTTGATGAGAAGCTAAAATACAAAAAGCGTGATAACGTGAACTGTGCCCACTTCATACTGTGCTCCTTACCCGCTCGAAGACATTTCAACAAGCGGTTTTGTTGTCGATATATTACTTGAGCTGGAGAGATAAAGCATACACAGTGACCAAGCGACCCACAGTAAAGTGTACAGTTCGCGCGCATTTGCTACAAAAATACAGACAGGATACCCAACATTCTTTTTAAGGTTATGCAAATCACTTCGAGCGAATACACAGTGTCCCTACTACTCATAGCGGGTAACCAAAACAATGTATGCAACGAAGGAGTGGTAAGTCCAGTTGAACTGAATATAAGCATATAAGACCATAATGAAGTCTGCTGTAACGAAGTAATAACATAACAAAGCTATTGCAGGATTCGACTCCACTCGAATACTTTAGTGTAAACCCGCCGCTAATTGCTAACCTTTGAACTTGTCATGCTGTATGCCCGAGATTGTAGACTGGAACCTAACCCTATCCAAGTTTCGGTTCACAAAACGCACATGCCAACATAAATAAACCCGGCAAAACATTTTCAGAAACTTCGCGCGACACCCAGCAGAGCAGAAATGAAAATCGCCAACACTTGACAGATGGTGATACAAAACATCGCACACTTTCAGGTGATGTGCAGTGGCCTCAATTATGGCAAGAAAGTGAGATTCAAGTTCTTGTACGTATGCAAAAGCTGCTTCTGATGGCACAGTGAGACTCCCAAAAAGTTTGCTGGGGACGTGGTATGCTTTGAGCATTGTGAAATACTGGTGGGTACCCTTAAGCGTCTCACTGTCGTCTTTCAGTAACTGTGGGCAACTGCAACCGTCACATGCATTCCGAAGGAAGTGTTTGATGAGAAAACCAGCTACATAATATGCAGCGGAGTCATCGATAATATGGGAGTGAATGTTTGTCGCAAGTTCAGAGAGATCGTCTAGAGCGGGAAAGTCATCAGGCTGTGGCTGTGCACACTCCTCATTATCCACAAGAGACGCACTGGTGAGGGAGAATGGCGAGAGCTGCTCCTGGAGGAGGTCACATTCATCATCCTCGACATTTCCGTATTCTGACAGCTTGAAGAGTTTTTTTATACAGATGTCCTTCAGGCCACAAATAAATTGTGCTACATTGGGGTTGGTGTTGCAACCCTGTTTTTGCCTAATGTGGCCAAATATGTTCTCCAGAGGATCCTGTTGAAGCCTTCGTGTTAACAGGTATTCAAAATTGTAATTTTTGGAGAGGTCGTCCCATAGTTGACAAATAGCCTGAATTGTAATTTGCCAACCTACGATGGTTTGTGGTTGACGTCTGCCAACAAACTGCCATGATGCAATCCAGGGAAGCTGGCCTCAGAGGAAGTCAATCAGCTCTGAATCATTTTTTATAATTGCATGCCGCAGATTTTGCGAAGCTCTTTTTTACTCGAGCTGTTCAAGGCATCGAAAATCCTGTCCATACGATCACAAAATTGAGCTGTAGTGATGGCCAAGGCAGGCAGCACCTTCGCATACACCATTGTCGTGATAGCAATCGAAACTGATGCACTGAGGACCCGAGTTGCTCTGCTGACCTTCATATTAGAAAAAGGTTTCTGATGAACGTGCCGTTCAGTCAACTTTGAAGCCAATCGCAACTCATGTGAGGATTGGTAAAGGCTTACAATGTGCGACCAGTTAACGATGTCATCCCAAATGTATAACTTGTGTGCTTGGACATTATTGCAAGTTGTTTTAATTAAATGCGGAACATCAAAAATGTAATACACCCGCTCACCATTAACTTCAAAAAAAGGGCTACAGTCACTCTTAGTTGGTTAGCGACTTACATTTGAACTGCCCTGGTCACAAATGACTGCTTTCACTGCAATATTAATGCTCCTAAGCTCCAAAATGAGTGACACCAGCAAGTTATGCATAACAGATGATGGTGTTGATGTGTGCCCTATAGTAAAAGCAACCGGTTGAATCCACTTTCTCGAAACACCAACAAGAAGAAAAACCAGTGCTCTATCAGCAATGGTTGAAGTGCGATGAGTGCCATCATCTGTAAAACCCTGGACAACGTCTCTTGTAGCATCATAGTACAAATTCTTTTTGAGTGCTATTTGGTCAAAAACTAAAGCACACACTCGGTCCCGTTCATTCCAAGCTTGAGTATTTGTTGCAATGGAAGGAAGGATTCCTGCAATTATGCCTGGAGTCATCTTTACATTAGCTAGTGACCTCCTTAATGAACGCCGGGAGGGCAAAGAAAAATATGGAGTCAATAATCGGTATGCTCGCGGACCTCGGATGTTTAAGTGAAGAGCAAATTTCTTGAACCACACAAGAAACCGCTTGCCCTTGCGTTTCGGCCTCAAGCGAACATGTGCAGAAAGAAGTTTAAAAACCTCCTCGGTGACATGCGGTCAGATAACTCCAAGGGCCTTTGAAGTCGATGACGGTGCTTGGTGAGGCTGTCTCCGCAGTGTTTTGATAGTTTTCCGCTGTGCTGCTACTTTGGCTTGCAGATGTTTAATGGTGTACTTGTACTTCATTGATGAAGACATTGTCGCTGGCACACAGGAACGCACTGCAATAAACAAAAAATGGATGCAAAAGCGAAGAACAACTAATCCCATACGAGCACTTTCCACGCTCTTTCATACCCAAGGTGCACAACTTTCTGTGGTGCAAAGTTTTCCATTCCGCTACCTAAAAACAAACCATTCACAATGTTGACAATGCACAAAAAAGATGAAAATCACCGAGAGCCCACCCTTACATTTTGTAAATGCACACGTAGTGTCCTTTTGAAAATAGTTTCCTCAGAATATTCTAAACATAACATAGCACATTAAAAACAGCTGCAATAAAAGCATAGTCACCATTTTCTCTAGGGCACTCAGGCGTGGAGCTGTTGGCGGTGACGTCTTCTGGAGGGTCTTGTGAAGCTTGTTCATTGCCTCGGACAGTGCTGTCGGAACAATCTTGCGAGCGGCCTGCGGAAGTCTCTATATCAATCCACTCTGGTGTTGAAGTGAACATACAACTTACCGGTCACACAAGTTCCTTTTGTGACAGCTGAACGACTGGTTAAGGTTTTCGGTTAAGGTTTTCTCCGGCAAGACGAAATCAGCAGAAATTCTTTCACCAGCTACAAGGGAGCTGCCACCTGCAGAGGTTTGGTCAACAGTCAATTTGGGTAAAAAAAGAAATCGCAACACTTAACGCACCCTGCTCATCGGGGAACCTCCATGTGTGGGAGCCGCTTTCTGAAGCCTCTACCGCAGGTCCTGAAGAAATGAAATTACGAGAATGTGTCAGTAAGAGGCTTAAAATAACACAAACTGAAGCTCATCCGCACCTTGCAGTGCAGCTTCTGCAGTCATGTCACAGTCACTATTTGAAGCGACGCTCAGAGAACCTGCATATATGTGCCATTGGTACAAGTTACAAAGCTTGTAGCATGGGGAAACTTAAACAGCTCTTTCAAATGCATAAATTGGTCGAACATGGAAGAAAAGAGAAGGCACCAACTAGGAAACAAGTAATTTGTGATTTTTGAAATTATCAACAGTACCAGCTTTCACTGATGAAAGGTATATGTACATGTGCACTCAGGCTTGAAGATAACGTGAAATAGCCCTTTAAAGTCTTTCAAAACAAGTTGCACAGGTCAAGAGCATCAAAAAACGACAGAAACGTAAAGCTGCTGTTAGGAAGGTAATAACCCACTTAACAAAATTTAAGACTTTCCAAGTGTTACTTCTATAGTGAGGTTTCTCCATCGGCTACAAAGATCTTCGCGGTTAACTGTCGCCACTGATTTAATACAAGTGGCTGCTATTGCACATATTTGAGTTTCAGTCAATCACTTACATGGTGCAGCTAGTTGCACACTGGGAACAGCCATTCTTGTAAGCCTTGTGTGCCCAGGGTCCATGAAACTTTGAGCAGTAAAATGGTCGCTACAAACCCTGTACATTGCGTACAATAGGCTGGCCGGCTTACTCAGGAGATCATCGCGTCCAGCATACTGCATCCATGCTTTCATCCTGCATTGGCAATGAACTATCAGCTGAAAGGGGAAGTGCTTGAATAGTGATTTTTTATTGTTACCCTCACTTAGCAAGTACGAACAGTAAGCCTACAGACATGCAAACCATACAAAAGCTTTAACACACCTGCCGTCCCGTGGTATGTGGAAGAAACTCGTCCCAGCCTTCTTGTGGGTTCTGCCATTGTTGAAGCACCACGATACACAGCAGTAGCTCCCGTAGCTTGGACTGCCGGACGGCATGGCATCAGCGCGGTCTGAAAGTGTTAGTAAGTGGATGCTTCGCTGTCAAATTACTAAAAGATATGTGCACGTCATAAGTGTACCAGCAAACCCCTTTGAATGATTAGCTAATCGATGCACAATACAAAACCAGTGATACATCTGTGACCCATAAAACTCTGACTTACAAAGATAGACGTCAAGACCACGTTCAAAGATCTTCAGAAGTTTCCAGGCCGCTATCCCTTGTAATGCAATGGTATCGCGGCCTGGAAACTTTAGAACACCTTCGTGCGTATGCAGTATCAGCAGTACACTGGGAAGAAAAATCGTAGTTGAAATTTGTGCGGTAAAATTATATTGAAAACGTCAAAAAAATTTGTGGGCAGCTTGCACTAGTGGCACAAGGCTAGCGAAGAAACGAAGATGATGGCCACTTGGCTAGTCCAGATATGCCTCCGGCACACCAAGAATTATTCGTGTTCCGAGCCTTCGGGAAACGCGTCGTGAAGCATGCGAGGCCCAGCGAACGATTCTCAATATTTTGCACCGAGCCACCGAGCCTATGACCTAGCTGCCCAGCTATGCTCAGCGCACAGACGCTCGCGTCCGTGGCAGACGCAGCACGCGTCGCCTCGGCTTGACGCCGTGCCGCCTTTGCTATACTGCATACGTTGCACAATGTTCCGGTCTAGCCGCCGCATAGAGCCACAAACTTTCTTTTTAGCGAACCTCCCAGTCCTTAAAAGCTTCAGAAAAAGGTTACAACTGCGTGAATGAGACGCCACGTAAGAAACAAACTCGCACACGCGAAGCGCAACGTGTGTGTGTGCATCTTTCTATGTTTGTTGCATGGTGTCTTATTCGCGCAGGCGTAACCGTTTTCTGAAAAAATGACCCAACAAGCCGAACAACGTGTCATTCAACAAGCTTCGCTTTAAAACGTGCCTCACCTGTTATCTCACGCACGAAAACGCCGACGCAGCCGACGTTGACGAAAGCGACGAAAGCTTCTCGCTGTCAGTCATGCATGGGCTTGTCGCTGGGTAGATGGTGTTTATGACAGTACGGCTGAAGAAAAATAATCGCGTAAGGTGTGTTGAATAAATTGTTTTTATGTATAAAAAACATACCAAATTTGGGCGTATAATTATTAATTTGTGAAAACAATTCTGTTGCATTGATTATAACTGTGTTTTTTTTTTGCGCTTGCGCCCTCTGACGTGTGGTGGGAGCACTAGTTTGTTCCGTAGTCGTGACGCACTTCCTGAGGCCAGGTTTTGCGGAGTGTCCGCTCTTGTCTTCTTCTTTCTCTATGGTAGCGTCTTTTTTCGCGTTCGAGCAGCTCAGTGGCACCCAACAGCTTCGCGGCGTCACACCACTAAGAAAAAAAAGTGGCAGCATATCCACGGGGTGAATGATGGAGAGGGGGGCGAAGCATCCGTCTGTCCAGTCTTTTTTGCTTCCGTTCGTCCATGCGTCCGTCTGTGTGACCATCCGTGCGTGTGTCTGTTCGTGCGTCTGCACGCCCATCCGTGCGACTGTACTGCGTTCGTCCATGCATCTGCCCCTGCGTCCGTCCATGCGTCCATACGTCCGTGCAGCCGTCCATGCGTCCGTCCATGCACCTGTCTGTGCGTCCATTCATCCATCTAGTCAACACTCTAAGTACCACCATCTCACATCTTTTCCTCATATATTCCGCATATAGAAGCACCGCCATCCAGTGAACATTCCAAGGACTAAACAAGAGGTGGCACACGCACACTTTCTTACGGCTTGCGCTTTGTGTCTACTTCCCACCTTTAACCACGCCAAGTTCATGGTATATACTAGTTCACTGTATTCTTGGTAGTGCGGCCCAACGCTCGCTAAACCTTTCTAAAACCAAGGAGGTTACGCCCAGCGAGTATAACGTAGCAACCATTTCTTGTCAGATAGTGCTCAATGTATATGCCAATGGCTGCTAACGGGGAATGAGAGACAGGAGAATCCGGTTTTTAGTTAATGCTCTTACTGCGAAGTTTTCATATATTTAACAACGCACAGGAGAAATCTTCCACGTGCACCACCACGCAGGCATCCACGATCGCACCAAAAGGGAGCACGAGAAAGCATATGAAAAAAAAAAAAAAACTTGGCAGATCCCACGTACAGTGGGGAGCGATGATATGTGAAGCACGAATGAGGAAGATTGATATTTCACTTTAAAATCAGCACAACGTTACACGGCGGAGGTAATTTACGCCGTACATGACTTCCATGACATGATTATCATATTTGGACATGTCATTTACATTCGTCGTCCATTCACGTATGTAATACCCAATGTCGTATATGTGGAGCTGTCCGAACGGCCGCGAACGGGCTATAGGAGGGTAGCATGTTGTGAAGCTTTACATGACACGCATGTCATGATTATCATGTTTACACGTGTCATTTACCTTCGTCGTCTATTCACGTCACGTAATAGCAGATTTGATATATGTTGGGCTGGCAAATGGATGCGAGCGCGCTATGAGCGTAGCATGTAGTCATGTTTTACATGACACGCATATCATCATTATCATGTCTGTAGCTGTCACATTCGTTGTCCAATCACGTCACGTAATATCAAATTTGGTATATGTGAAGCTAGCGAAACGGGCGCGGGCGCATCGTGAGCGTGGTATATCATTATGCACTTACATGACACGTGTGCCATGAATATTATGTTTGCACACGTCATATACCTTCGTCATTCATTGACGTTTCGTAAAACAAAATTTAGTATATGTGGAGCTAGCGAAACGACCGCGAGTGCATCATGAGCGTGGTATGTTATCATTTAGTTACATGAAACGCATCTCATGATTATCACGTCTGCACTAGGCATATACCTTCGTCGTCCATTCACGTCCCGTAATAGCAAATTTGGTATATGTGAAGCTAGCGAAACGGTGGTGAGCGCATCATGAAGGGCCCAATATACTTCGACGTAACGTTGACGCGCGCGCACGTTGGGTGCAGTGACGCTACGCTAGAAAAACGCGAGCACTCTATACATACCTTCGAAATCTTTGCGCCAAAAAACGAAGACAAAATAAAGAGGCGTAGCCAACATGAGCGCTACCTTCAAACCACGTTTATTTGGAAACACACATGAATATATATAAAGTCCAATCCCTGAAATCTCACGCCTTCCTCTCTTAGAGATATAGTACTATCCAATACCATACAAAAACTAGAAACGTATAATCAGGAAGTAAGCAGGTAAACGCACCTGTGTAACTGGAACGAAGAAACTTTAGAAAAAAATAACAACAGCCCCTCCCCCCCCCCTAAAAAAACCTACAAATGAAAAAGGAAACATCAATCACGCAGGCTTATCTCAGTGAAACTAAGAAAACAAGTTCATAAGGAATGAAAATTTCTTATCTTGAAGGAGTACAGAAGGTTGACTCATGAATTTAGCGCGATGTTTTCAGATGATTCAGGCCTCAACTATTTCACGGGTTACTTGCTCACAAAATAGAACAGCTGTTTGGTCAAACAGTGGAGTACAGCTCCACTGACGGCAGTGTAATGCCAAGTGGGATGACGGCATACCTTTCATAGAGCAGTGGTGCTCGCGTAGATGCATATTGAGACATCGCCCAGTTTGGTCCATGTAAACGTGTCCGCACGGAAAGGGTGTCTCGTACCCCTTTTTCACAAGGCCCGAAACTAATGCCGTGTCTCACGGTGCACTAGCCTTTTTCACCACCTTTTTTTTACTCTCAAGGTACTGCAGCCTCAGGCGAACTTCCTTATGCTTACTTTTGGCTGAAAACACCACGTTGACACCAAAGCGGGCCGCTACTCTCTTGAACCAGTGGGACACTCCAGGAATGTAGGGGATTACCGAGAAAGACCTGCTTCCTTCACATTTTTTCGTCGGCGCTAGCTTACCACCTGCTCTTACGGTCTTAAGCAACCTTTAACTAACAGCGGCTATAACAGTATCAGGGTACCTTGCCTGTCTCAACGTCACCGCTTGTGCGCACATGCTTTGTCTCATCAGGTGTGGGCAAGACTTTGAGATTGCAGACTGGATACAAGAACTGGCTATCCCGTTCTTTACAAGTCTAGAATGACCTGACTGGCAGTCGAGCAAGCCCTTTTGTGACCTTGGTTTATATAGACAGCATATGCTATCATGGCTAAATGCAAAATTGAGGTCTACATACTGCAAAGCATCGTTCCAGGGTACCTCACACGTGAACTTCAAACCTTGCCCTTCCCCTCTGAACACCTCCATTACGTTAATCATTTTTCTGACGAAATCGAACCTCTCCACGAGAACCAAGCAATCGTCAACATGACGAAACACTTAGACCGAAAGATCAAAAAGACTATACTGAATAGCTCTGTCTACCTTTGCTAAAAATATTGTACTCAGAATAGGCGCGACACAAGCACCAATACATACGCCAGATTTCTGCTCAAACACTTTCCCTTTCCACGTGACGAACGTCGCTTCCAGGTAACACCTCAGTACTTCGAGGAACCCTTCAACCGACACACCTGAACGAGAGGTGAACGCATGTTCATCCTCTTGATTACCAGTACACTCCTTTACACTATTAAGATGAGGGGCTTGTGGTAAGGAATAGTAAAGATCTTCGAAGTCGAGGCTAAATGACCTTGAGCCTCCTGATTCGTTGTGCGTAAGAAAATCTACGAACATTGCGGAACTGGGCACTTGAAAAAAGTCAACCACAACCAGAGATTCCAGAATCTTTTGAAGATATCGAGACATTATTTGAAGTCAAGTGTTCCTTTCAGAAACGATAGTATGGAAGGGAATGTCGGGCTTATAGGTCTTAGCGGTAAAGAAAACATCTAGAGCATGGCCCGTTTCTTTCTTTACCTTATTGACCAGTTTATCTAGACTTAGGCTTTTGAGTAGTTACACTGCTTGCTTTTTTTACTTGGGGAACGTTGTTCGACACTTCACAAAAATTCTTGGCAATAGCCGCGCTTGCTTTCTCGGTAAAGATTCCCCGAGACAGAATCACGAAGAACCCTTTCTTGTTGGACACTACACAGGTGAGGCCAGATGAATGCAAGAAATCAACAACCGAAGACATGCGATTATCATACACTGGCCTTGGTCTATGCTTAAGCAGAACATCGGCGCACTCCGCCACACATGTAGTCCTGCTGTACTCGGGCACTCTTCGAGCCACGGACCTTGACAACGACACTAGTTCTGCCGGGAGAAGGGCCGGTTCCACACAACACTTAGGACCTTTTTTCAACATGTTAAAGTACTTGATGAACACATCACACTCGCTCAAACTGAGCAGCTTGGTTTCTTATGTTGCCGTAGTTTTTGTTCTTGTGGGAAGCGTGGGTCTGACCTGGTTCCACAGCCACTCAGTAACCTGGTTGCAAAGCTTCAGCCACTGTTTATATTTGTAGTTCCCTGAGGACGGGCTTACATCTTGTTGACACGTCAAACGCAAACAATCCTTGGGAAAACGAATCTTATGCCTTCATTCCGAGCACAGCAACCGTCACAACCTTCTGGAGTGTCCATCCGAAGGACGCTACACGCCAACGAGCACCTGAAGATTGGGGGGACACGTAGAGGTCTAAGCATATACCAAAGCGCCGTCTGGGCTCGACTTATATGTTTGTGTGCAGCCGACCTAATAAAAGACAAAAAAGAGAGAACTAAAATGAATAAACGCAGAAGAGACAGCGAGTGGGACAAGGAACTTTAGCCCTGCGCCTGATTTTAGAAGCACGGCCAGAGAAGCTTACGAGAACCAAAATTTATTTGTAGTCACAGGTAATTATTACGTTTTTAGACGTAGATGATACTGACGACATTGAAAGAGTTTAGGTATAGCGGTTTATGTTTTGTTCGGGTACACAATGTTAGGTTTGCAGTATGAACGCACTGGTAGTGTTAGAGAAATAAAAAAAATATATACTTATGATAATAAAAAGGAGTAATGCATGAACTCTCGATTGAATATATATATATATATTATCAAGAGTTCATGAAGTTCTCCTATTTATTATTTTATATATGTAATTGGGGTTGTCAGAGCTGTTGAGTCACTACTTAATACAGTAAAAACTAAAAATGTGGTGAAGTGTTATATCTTTACAGATATAGGCGATTTTAACCATGCTTTTTAAACAAGGAATTCCTTGCTTTAAACAGATCAGTATTACAGCTGATAGCACTTTTGCCCGAAAGAATGTTTGACGTAAGAGTCAGTGATGTGGAAAGATAGGTGCTTCTCTATTTTCTAGCCATTGTTTATACTTAGCACGATGCCACCAAGGAGCATGTTGGGGAAACAAAATGTTGTACGACAAGTGAAATACTGAAAGAAAATGTGTAATTATCTGTAGCTCCAGTGATATTACCTTCACGTCGAAATAGTTGCACTTGTTACCTTCGGTGTACTTGCCTTCATTGAAAAGCTATGCCCGACGCATGCCACGTCAATACGTTCAGACTATGTGCAAGCGTGGGCACTAAATACTTTTTTCTTTTCATATAGCGACCATGGTGTGAGCGCCTCTGACTGCCATAGCACAATTGGACAGCTGATACTATGGCAATGGCCGTGAGAGTATTTGCTTCGCCACACAGAACTCCGGTGATGTAAGAGCATGCAAACAGAGAAGAATGCGCCCACAATGCCACGTATTCAAAAAAAAAGAAAGAAGAGAGGCAAACAAGCACTAAAAAAGTGGCGCTTGTTCACACTTGGCACGGTGCCCCTAATGGAAATGTACGCCTTTCAGTGGGCGCGTCGCGGAGGTGTGACTGCGGATGTGGGTGCAGCTGAGACGAAAACCACTTAGAAATGTTCTATAAAAAGCGAGTGGTGATGAACATCACGTCACACAAGGAGCAAAAGCCCACCTGAAGCGTACTTTGAGCTACGGCAAGGAGTTTACGTTAACTTGAACCAGTGAGCAGTTTACGAATAATTGAATACTCTCACTGACTTGAGTATCATGGGTCTAGTTGTGGCATTTGTTGCGATGCTGTGCATCACCTTCGTTGCAGCCCAAAGTACGACTGAGGAACCAATGACAGGTTGGTGATTTGTACATTTGTAAACGATCATGCGACCCTCACTTTTAGCCAGATAATTTGGAGACATAGAGGTGTTGGCCCTTATTCCATTTTTTATATAGGCAGGAAGGAATTGACGCTTGCAGAACACGGCCCTAAATCAACCTCTTGAATGAATATGTATATTTAGTAGAAAATAAACGAAGGAGTTTTTGTCACCGTTACTTGGCGACGGTTACCCCTTTCCACTTGATTGTTACCAAAAAACAAACAAAATAGCATATATACATATATGAAGTCCTACATAGGTGGGAGCAAAAGTTCTCCTATGGTCATAACAAACTCGTAGCCGCCACGCTCACTTTTAACTGTAGTCCTCTCAGTAGTGGTCACAAAGCTTCGTTTCTTCGAAGAAGTGTTGCAGCACCTTCATTGCTTTGCCATTTGTTTTAGATGGCCATGGGCCTATTCTTTTAATAAACGCAAATGACCGCTCGGGGTCTAACCTATGCAGTTCCTGTTGGAGTCGCCTTTGGTGTTTGTCGTGTTACGGACAGTCGAGAATTGGGTGATAGATGTCCTCATCGTCGTGGCCGCATGAATATGCTGCCGATGTTGAACGCTGAATACGAAGTAGGAAGTGCTTTGTGTAAGGAGTTCCGATTCCTAGGCGATGTATGAGTGTCTCGATACGCCTTGGTAGGTCACGGTCTAATTGGAATTCTAGATTAGGATCAACAGCATATAGGATCGATACCGTTGTTCGGTCTGCGAACCAGGTAGACAAGCGTAATTTACGTTTTGTTGTTATTAAATGTCTATTCACATCATATTGAGATACAGGAATGAGGCACGGCTGCGAAGTGCTTCTATTGACGTTTCAATAGCTGGTAGCTCGAGCAGCCATGGCGGGTAGCTTTGGTTCAGTGAACAATGTGTCTACCAAGTTAGCGGGGAAATGTACTGTTGGTACACATTGTGTATTTGCACTCCGGTACGGTTCAAGATGTTGTATATTAGCGGATCTGAAGTGCGTTGCGTGACTAGTCGAAACAGGTGCCAACAGGTCTCAACCTTTCTACTTACTATAAAGTTGGGTTCTATTGACTCTGCCAGAGTCAGAGAACCTAATGTTGCCTATGGGACCCCTAGACATATGCGTAAGCTTTGTGCTTGTAACAGATTAAGTTGGTGTAGAGAGGTCTGAAAGCTGTTGTAGAGAACTGGCCCAGAGTAAGCAATTCTTTTGTTGTATTAGTGCACAATGGACCGTTGTTAAATTTAGTAACCTTGCGGGCACATGCGGTCGTGGGAAATACATAAGGAAACATGATGTTATGTTTTAATCAGAAATTACCGGGAATGCACCTATATGAATTCTACATGCTAAATTTTGATAGATAAATTTTTTGCCTCGGCATTCAGTTTTGCACTCGCCAGCCACGTTTTGCCAATATAGCTTTAAAAGTAATTCTAGTGTCGCCCCTCCTATTTCTTCGACTGTGCATTTACAATTATAAAACCCCTTTTTTTCTGGAATTTAGAGGCTATCGAAATGCTAGAACGTGTGCGCCCCATGCTTGCACAGAACGAAATAATTTCCTGAAAGACGAAAGTAAACACCGGCTATATTTGACATGTGCCGTTCGGGGATTATCTGGAAGTCCTAGCGCTTTGTGCGTAACTCTGCTATTACGCCGTCCTTTCATGATAGTTTACAAAAATAGACATCGACTAAGAAGAACACATGTTCCTGAAGCTTGACCGAATGCGAACAACGCATTGCGTCCGGGCGGACGAATCTCAATCACAGTTTGCAGTATTAAGAAAAATTTTGCAATCGTAGAGTAAACTTTGATGAAAAATTTGTCTTCAAAAATGCTTCCACACTACGCTTTTGGAGCATTTTCTACGATCTATTTCATTGTATGTGACTCACAGTGTTTTCGTATTTGTGGCCTGGAAGCAAGGTGTACTCACCATATACAAATATTATGGTAAAGGTTAGATTGTTGTTTTCTCAGAAGTGCTTATTGTGTAGTAATAAATGAGAGCTTGTACAGTTTTTATTGGTGTTTTGAAGCGATAGCACCGTTTAACATGAACACAGCCACGTTGACGCCTAGTGGTACGTCTCCATCGCGATGATACCACCCATGGCCATGATTTAGCAGTTGTAGTTACTGAAGTTTTAGGGGCGAAACTTCTTAAAGCGGCACCTGTTCGTCCCTCGTAGTAGTGCGTAACATGTCTTACGTTTTTACCTGCAAGGTGGTGCCGGTGGGAGATTTCTCCTGTGAGTTGTTGAACAATAAAACATTCGCAGCGTATGGGTTAACTAAAAGCCGAATTCTTCTGTCTCTCATTTCCCATTAGCAGCCATTGGCATGTACATTGAGCACTATCTGACAAGAAAGGGTTGCTACGTTATACTCGCTGGGTGTAACCTCCTTGGTTTTAGAAAAGTTTAGCGAGTGTTGGGCCGCAGTGCCATGAATGCAGTGAACTAGTATATACCATGAACACGAGGTGGTTAAAGGTGGGAAGTAGACACGAAGCGCAAGCCGTAAGAAAGTGTGCGTGTGCGTCCTCTCGTTTAGTCATTGGAATGTCCGCTGGATGGCGGTGCTTCTATATGAGGAATATATGATGAAAAGATGCGAGATGGTGGTACTTGGAGTGTTGAATAGATGGACGAACGGACACACAGACAGATGCATGGACGGACGCACGGATGGCTGCACAGACGAATGGACGCATGGACGGACGCAGGAGCGGATGCATAGACGAACGCAGGGACGGACGCACGAATGGACGGGCGGACGCACAAACAGACACACGCACGGACGGGCGAATGGACGCACGGACGGTCACACAGACGGACGCATGGACGAATGGAAGCAAGAACGAATGGACGGACGGATGCTTCGCCCTACTCTCCCTCATTCACTCCGTGGATATGCTGCCATTTTTTTAGATACACCTGAACACAGCCTATCGTTAATCGCGCAGAAGGCTGACATCAAAACTATCACACATTATACACTCTGCCCAATATGTGCGTCTGCAAGAATTGTGAGTTATGGAGAGAAACAGCACTGTGCGCTCCCGAAACCCTACGCCAGCACTCAAGCATAGTGCGCTTCAGCAACGTGAGACGCTGAGGTTCGTAGCTTGAGGCGGGAACGCGCACCAGCGTTCAACGCCCTGCTGAGCTCAGTTTCACTCCGCCAAGACACCGTATTCACCCATCGACATCATTGCCTTGGTGCAGTGCTTATTACAGCAGCTTTTATTCAATAAGCCAGTGCCCTCACACTCGAAGTAGTCGGCGGTGAAACATCATTGGTGCTTTTCGAAGCTGCAGGACTTCAACAACGAGCTGTCACGCGCTAACACGAAGCGAAAGGCAAAGAACATAACTGCGTCGGCGACTTTACGATGCACGCTTGGTCAGTGACGATGATGATGATGATGATGATGATATGTGGGGTTTACCGTCCCAAAACCAACATATGATTAAGAGAGACGCCATAGTGGAGGGCTCCGGAAATTTCGACCACCTGGGGTTCTTTAACGCGCACCCAAATCTGAGCACACGAGCCTATAACATTTCCGCCTCCATCGGGAATGATGCCGCCACAGCCGGGATTTGATCACGCGACCTGCGGGTCAGCTGCCGAGTACCTTAGCCACTAGACTACCGCGGCGGGGCTCTCTGATGGCCTCCAAGGCTGTGCGCCAGCACGCAATCTTGAATGTCATGCTTTAATTGCGTCATGTCATGGCCTCCGAGATTGCGAGTGCGCGGCGGGTTTCTCTCCGGCCGTACCAATCGCCGTGATTCCCAGCAAAACCAGCGAGTATCCCCTCAAGCGCTCGGCTACCGCCATGGGGCGTGTTTAATGCGGGTTTTTCGAGCGGCGGAGACCATGACAGAAGAGCGCGTGGGATTTCAGCGCGCGCATGGTTTTTTAGGGGCGAAGTTCCTTATGACATGGCTTGTGCGTCCCTCGTAGTACGTAACCACCAGTGGCAAATACCCGAGATAGGTATAACATTTGACCTCCAAGGTGGTGCCGGTGAGATATTTCTTTTTTGCGTTGTTTAACAATAAAAATAGTGCTCAATGTACATGCCAATGGCTACTAATGGGGAATGAGAGACAGGAGCATTCGGCCTTTAGTCAAAGCGCACGCTGCGATCCCCATTAGCAGTCAATGGCATGTACATTGAGCATTATCGGACAAGAAAGGGTTGCTACTTTAGACTCGCTGGGTGTAACCTCCTTAGTTTTAGAAAGGTTTAGCAAGCGTTGAGCCGCAGGGCCATGAATACAATGAACTAGTATATACCATGAATGAATTCGAGGTGGTTAAAGTGGGGAAGTAGATACGAAGCGCAAGCCGTAAGAAATTAAAAGCTGAATCCTCCTGTCTCTCATTTCACATTAGCAGCCACTGGCATGTACATTGAGCACTATCTGACAGGAAAAGGTTGCTACGTTATACTTGCTGGGCGTAACCTTCTTGGTTTTAGAAAGGTTTAGCGAGCGTTTGGTCGCAGTGCCATGAATACAGTGAACTAGAATATACCATGAACTCGAGGTGGTTAAAGGTGGGAAGTGGACCCAAAGCGCAGGCCGTAAGAAAGTGTGCGTGTGCCACCTCTCGTTTAGTCCTTGGAATGTCCGCTGGATGGCGGTGCTTCTATATGGGGAATATATGATAAAAAGATGCGAGATGGTGGGACTTGGAGTGTTGAATAGATGAACGAACGGACACAGAAACAGATGCATGGATGGACGCATGAACGGACACAGGGGCGGATGCATGAAAGAACGCAGGGACGGGCTCACAAACAGACGCATGGACGGTCACACAGACGGACGCATGGACGGACGAATGCTTCGCCCCACTCTCCATCATTCACTCCGTGGATATGCTGCCATTTTTTGTTCTCGCGTGTGATCAAAATCACCGACAAATATTGTGACCGCACTGAAGGCAACTATTTTTACTGTTACTACTTTTATTTTGGTCCTGTTGGTGAATAAAAGCATGACAACGGGTGAATTTTTCTTATATAGATCATTGCAAGGAAGTATTATTTCGTCTGTGACAGAGACATTCTAGCATTCCCGCTTACTGGAGACGTGTATGTGGGTGAAGAGTGGGCTAGTTATTGCCGTTTGTCGTTGAAATGTATTGCCCTCCTATCGTTAGACATCGTTTTCCTATTTTATCGCGTACCAATATTGATCAGGTGGTCAATCGAATTCCACTTGCGCTCTAGATAATTAAGTGCGCTGATCGGGCCACTTATTAATGTGATAAATAATTTTGCCACAATATTGTGAAAAGCTACCTTTAGCCGACTTGCATTTACTTCCTACTCCCTTCACAGTGGAAGTGCTTGAGCTATCAACTTCTCTTTTTCTCGTCATCTGTATTTTGACTATGATTTTGTAGCACAATGGAAATATCAGTATCGTGTTCATTTACAGTTATCTCTACTGCACCCCAATCAAATAGTTGCACATGCGCCTAAGTGGCGTCTTTCAGAAAACCAAGTCTTTGTCGAGGCAGAATACTGGAGAATAAAAAGGATCGGGCTGCTATTTTTTTTCTTTTTCGCTAGTGCCCCCCCCCCCTCCCCTACTATACAGCCCGCGCACTTCGAAGTATTGTTTCGAGCACATGCGGATCTCTTGCAGAGACATTGCAATTTTACCTGCTCTACTATATATGGGCGGCGCCAATCTACTGCAAATAAAAACACTATTTGAAAATAAAACACCCCAGCGTTCACTTTGCCTCTCGTACAGCTTGAGCCGTCATCTCCAAATGAACACAGATATATATGAAAGCTCAAAACCAATTTTTTCTCGCCATAGAGAAGCTTCGCCAACAGCGCGGCAGACTTTTCGACCGAAAGAAAGACACAATTGACACAATTGTGTGACACAATTGTGTCAAAACAGGGAAAACCAGCCCTTAGGTGTAAATTTCTTTCCCTTATTCATTAACGAGGGCCTCGTACTGGCAGACCTGGTGCCGTTAGGTTGTGTGCGAGAGACTATTAGTCAGCTGTCCTCTCGTAATATTGTCACGGGGTTGTGACGTGGCCGAAGACAGGAGACTTCGTGTTGGGATTTAACTGTTTATCTGGGCAAACTTGTGCCCGGTAAACGGAAAGTCCAATTACAGCAGCAGTCTCGCACAAATAGTAGTCTTGGACTGATAGCGGCGAACGGAGCGTCGGCCTTCGATCAACAACTGACAAGCGGCGAAGCGCGTCGGCATTTATACCCTTGCCGTCGAATGTTCTAGCGTTATCGCTGGCGGTGGCGTAGGTTCCAGAACAATCTGTACCGTTCGCACAGTGGGCGTGATCTTATCGAAATGATCTACTACAGTCCGGAATCTTCTCGAAAACTGCAGGCGTGGTTTGCGCTGAGAATTGTGTGGTGTTTTGGGACGATAACAAAAACTAGGGAAATGGAACGTGACAATAAGTTCACGTGCTACGTGACGCCACACAGGCTCATAAAAGAGTGTTCTACACTCGCCGCTGTGGCTATAAATGGCGCTGACTGACACTCCCACGTGTAAATGCACACATTTATACGTGTTATTCGCGTATAAATGTGTACATTTTACGTTTTATAAATGCACACATTTATAACGCGTTATTTGAAGGTCGTAGGTTCGATTCCTGTTTATGGCAAGTTATTTTTCACCATCTTTTCTTTCTTCTTATTTACATTACATTGGTTCTAATAACTTCTCCTATACAATTTTTGGCATTATTGTCTGTTAGATCTCATTACTATTGTGTCAAAACACGGAAAAACGAGGCCTTAGTTGTACATTTCTTTCTCTTATACTATATTTGCTACGTCAGCCCGTATATATATATATATATATATATATATATATATATATATATATATATATATATATATATATATATATATATATATTGCCACCATTGATGAGCGAGCCAACCCCGCCGCGGTGGTCTAGTGGCTAAGGTACTCGGCTGCTGACCCGCAGGTCGCGGGTTCAAATCCCGGATGCGGCGGCTGCATTTCCGATGGAGGTGGAAATGACGTAGGCCCGTGTGCTCAGATTTGGGTGCACGTTAAAGAACCGCAGGTGGTCAAAATTTCCGGAGCCCTCCACTACGGCGTCTCTCATAATCATGTGGTGGTTTTGGGACGTTAAACCCCACAAATCTATGAACGAGACACTGTGGCTCATACGCGTTTTTGGGCGCGAAGAAGAAGAGAACATCTTCGGTGCTCTGGTTCAAATGAACTCCTGCTGCAGGTCTTGTTTTGATCGTGACATTACTGGTGGAGGTGCTAAGTACGTGTACTTCAGCTGTGTCAGCCATCGTGGAGACAGCTACATCTCCCAGAGCAAGAATCAGCCACCGCCTTTGTGGATTACCCCCTGAATTTGGTCCCTTGGCATCGACACCCAGAAAGATGGCAACTGCGATGACAAGCCAGGCGGTCCAAACCAGCGATGCCCATGGTTCTCTTCTCGCCCATGTTTTTCACGTGCCACAGACACCAAAGCCGTTCCATGGAGACATCTTCGAGGATGTTGATGACTGGCTAGACCACTTTGATCGGGTTGCCAGTATCAACGAATGGGACGATGTTCGCAAGCTGCGCCGAGTTTATTTCTACTTGGAGGAGTCTGCGAAGACGTGGTACGAGAACCACGAGGGCTCCTTTGCAACATGGCAAGAGTTTAGCCAACAGCTCCGTGACGCCTATCGCAACACCGAGAGGAAGGAGAGGGCTGAACAAACCATATCCTGCAGAAACCAACGGCCGAACGAACGTGTATCCATGTTTGTCGAGGACATGCTTCGGCTCTTCAAGTGCGCGGACCCTGCCATGCCTGAGGAAAAGAAGGTGCGGCATTTGATGCGCGGAGTAAAAGAACAGCTTTTCACTGGGCTCGTGCGCAATCCACCAATGACAGTCGCCCAGTTCATCAGTGAGGCAGCTACGATGGAACGTACGCTGCAGCAGCGGTCGTCACAGTACGAACGCCAGATCCCGGCCACCACATGCTCTATCGGCTCTGACAGCGAGAGACAGGCCCTCGCAGACTTAATTCGAAGTATCGTACGGGACGAATTGCGACAGCTTCAGGCAGTGGGATCCCATCCACCTGTGTCAGCCCTCGCGGATGTAATCAGACAAGAAGTCCGACAGGCCGTCACCACCCTGGCGCCAATCGCACCACCGATTCCCGAGGCCCCAGTCCTGACATAGGCAGCGGCATTGCGATCCCCTGCGCCACCGGCTACAGATACTGCTATGCGGCCAAGGTACCAGGCGATGCAGCCATTCCACGATATCCGCCGTCTATCTCAAGACAAAGTGGTAGCAAGGCAAGCACGTGGCGCACCTTGGATAACCGTCCACTCTGCTATCACTATGGCGAAGCGGGTCACGTATACCGGAACTGTCAATACCGGCAACTAGGTCTCCGCGGCTTCCACCCTGATGCTCGATGCCCACGCTACGGTGAGCGCCCCCGCGAAATTGAACCCTATCTCACGGGCCAACGTACTCCTTCGACTATTCGGCACCACCAGTCGAGATCACCATCGCCTCGCCGGTCTACGTCACCCAGTTTGCCCTCATCGACTTCCGCTCCTTTCAGGAGCCGGTCACCAAGTACCCGCAGGGGAAACTAGGAATGGCGACTTCTTTATTTTTATTTTATTTATTTACAGATACTGCAGGCCCTACCCGGGCCCATGCAGGAGTGGGATACAAACAATACATTCAAGCAATAACTAGTAATACACTGGAGTACAGGGCATAAATGAAAGAATACATAACTATCAAGTACAGAAAAGTCATATTTTCTCGCTGTTCAACAGAACTGCACTCAACTAAGAATATTTTCAACATTTGTAGCCGGATGATTTGCACTCAAATGACACTATTTTCAGCATAAATCACTTATATGGTGAAATTAGTCTTTTTTTTCTGTTGAGTGAATGAAGCCGTCGAGGCAGCATTCACTACTTCCGCAGGTAATGCGTTCCAATGAAAAATTGCGCGAGGAAAGAGAGTGAACTTGTGAGCATTAATGTGGCTGGGTGGCTGCCTAAACGTTTTGTTGTGATTTGTCCTAGCTGAAAGTTTAGAAGGCTGCTGAAGGTATCGTTCCCGTGATAATTTAAAGTCCCCGTGATCAAGTTGGTAGACGAATTTTAATCTGGATATTATCCTGCGCTGTTCTAGTATTTGTAGGCTTGCCCTATTACGTAGATTAGTTACACTATGTTGTCGGGAGTAAGCGGAATATATAAAGCACAGAGCTAAATTTTGGACCCTTTCTATTTTCTTAATCAAATATTGTTGCCAAGGGCTCCAAATAATGTCGGCATACTCCAATTTTGGTCGCACGAGTGCTTTATACGCTTTTAGTTTTAACGTGGGAGGAGTGTTACGCAGTTTTCTTTTCAAAAAGGATAATTTCTTCAGTGCACCCGAACACACATTTTCAACGTGCGTTTCCCAACGGAGGTTACTGGTAAGTGCAACTCCCAGATATTTAACCCGATCAGCTCTCGTGATTGCAGCATTTCCTATGAAATATGTGAAATGAAGGGGTAACGTTTTGTTGGTAAACGTAACGGAATTTGTTTTTGAACGATTTATTTTTAGTCCCCACCTTATACACCATTCGTTAATTGAGCGCAAGGCATCATTAAGTTTAATTTGGTCTTCTTGGTTATTTATGGATGTGTACACTACGCAGTCGTCCGCAAATAGTTTAATCTGGATCGGTGGCTCGACACAAAAATAAATATTATTAATATAAACCAAAAAAAGAACTTGTGATTGGATATTCCTTCTTCTACATTGGCTGAACAACCTTGGAACGAGCTGCTAACCAGTGCCAAATCAAGGAGAGATGATGATGAACTGTCAACCCTGGTAGCCTCAGAAACTAGTTGTTGTAAGCAGAAGTCGATAGCGGTCGTAATCAGTATATCTGCACTTCGAGATTCTTTGCCATCATAAGAAAAATCAGTCCACTTTATACCCGGTAGGTTGAAATCTCCTGTTATTATAATCCGGGATCGAGAATTTGTATTATCTGCAAGGTAGTCTTGAATGGCTTCTAAGTATTCGGGCGAAGAACTCGGTGGTCGATGCATGCCCCCTAAAGGTATTCTTTTACCAAGAAATTTAATTCTGCACCACACGCTTTCGTGGTTGTTGATGCCATCCAAAACAGTAAAGGCGACGTTGTTTTTAATGGCGATTGCTACTCCTCCCCCACGTGACTCCCTATCTTTACGAATAAGCTTGTAAGAAGACGGTATGACTTCCGAATCTTGCACATCTGCATGTAGCCATGTCTCAGTGATTACTAAGACGTGTGGCTGATAACAGGAGATAACGTCTTCAAGGGAACTGGCTTTGTTAACAACACTACGCACATTCAGTGAAACAACTCTGAGAACTTTACTCACAGGCTGTCATTTTTTACTGCTGCTTCTCGTGTTCACTCGGGTTGTTGCAGAATGACCAGAATTCCGCCGGGCCTGCGCATCACGTCGTGTAACTTCCAGCCGTTGGTTTGAAAGCTCGTCCCAGATATAAACTTTATCGTCTACTTTCAGTTTATCAAACAAGAGCGAAACCTTTGCTTCATTGGTTTTTTCCACTGCTGCCGAATGCCACAACCTGCGGCGTAAGTCGCGAACTCTCTTGGAAAAATATTCAGATATGGAAATCTGTGTTCCTTTTAGCTTGAAACAAGCCGACATAATTGTAGTTTTCTCAGAGTAATCAAATAGCCTTAACATAATTGGTCGGTGTTTCCCAGCACGTTTAAAACCTACTCTGTGGATTCACTTCGACGCTGAGTAAGTCCTTGAATACTTTTTGTTGAACCCTGTCTTGCAGAGATTTGTTATCTTCTTTTGATTCTTCACTTAAACCATAAATCATCAAGTTGTTTCTTCGACTTCGTTTTTCAAGGTCATCAACTTTAATCGTAAGCTCGTTCACTAGTTTCCTCGTCCCCTTGTACGCTGCTTCGTGCTCAACCAGCTTTTCCTCGCATTTTTGTAGCCGTCCAAGCTCTTTTTCAATCGACGCTATCCTTTCTTGAACACCACCTATAGTTATTTCCACTTGTTTCAGGTTGGCAGAAAGCATGGTGAGCGTCTTATTGGTTTTCGTTTGCTCTTTTAAGATTTTTCTAAAAAGCTGACTGTTTACAATAGCCTCGGATTCTGATTGCGAAGACGGACCCGGGTTCAGCTCCACGTCTCCCGATGCTAACAAGAGCAATCCAATGACAATCAAACAGTCACACAGCGAAACAAACAAACATTGTGGGCTTGGCAGCACTATCAAAGTAAGAGAATCGTCACGAATAGACTGATAGACAGTCATATTTGTCACCAACCTGGACGAAAAAGCAGATATGCATGAGCGTCCGTCCGAAGAAGGTGCTGCCAAGCCCACTGAAAGGCCGCTGAAGATGGACCTTGGTTCTGGGGGTGAAGTCGCGGCCCGGCGAACTGCAAAAGACTCTCCTTCGACGCAACGACCGGACGAGGGCGATTCCGGTTATGCAGTGTTCTCCGACAGCAAAAAGATTGTTTTGCCGAAATTGCCGTCTTCGTCGACAATCATGCTGTTAACGCCCTCGTCGACACCGGTGCCGACTATTCCGTAATGAGCGTCACACTGGCATCTGAACTGAAGAAGGTTACCACGCCATGGCAAGGACCTCAGTTGCGCACGGCAGGTGGCCATCTGGTGACGCCTACTGGTATGTGCACGGCACGCATTCGAATACGTACGTCGACATTTGCGGGCTCTTTCCTCGTATTGCGCGTGTGCTCTCGGCCAGTCATTCTAGGAATGGACTTCCTTCGCGAATACGGCGCCGTCATCCACCTCGGTGAATTACTTGTGTCATTCGAGGATCCTTTTTGCGCTGCAACTGACAGTACGCAACTCCAGAAAAGAGCGCTCCGTGTTACCGATGATTCTCTGACCCTCCCACCTCGAAGCAGCCTCTTTGTTAAAGTAGAATTGGGACAGGACGTGTCTGACGCCTTAATTGCAGAGGCCAATTTGTCTCTCCTTATTTCACGACAAATCTGTGTTGCCCGAGGAATCATTCAGCCTAGCAATAGGCATGCTCACCTGCTGGTCACGAACTTCAGCGACGAATATCGCCACCTAACGAGACACACTGCCATTGCATATTGTGAAGAACTTGCCGATGCCGATGGTTCGTCTACGTTAGCTTCATTTTCATCGAATGGCCACCCTGACGAGGCCTTCGTGAGCACTCTCGACGTAAACGAAAGACTACCTTCGTCTCAACGAGAAAGCCTTTTGCGTATACTCGGCTCATTTCAAGACTGCTTTGCCACTACGTCAAAGGTTAAACAGACACCACTCGCTCAACATCGTATCATCACGTAACCCACTGAGAGACCCATCCGACAACATGCCTATAGGGTGTCACAAAAAGAGCAAGATGCTATACGTGACCAAGTCCAGCAGATGCTTCAGGACGACGTCATTCAGCCATTGACCAGTCCCTGGGCTTCGCCAGCTGTGCTAGTAAAGAAGAAAGACGGTACGTTGCGTTTTTGCGTTTTTTACAATAAACTGAACAAGGCCACCGAAAAAAGACGTTTATCCTCTCCCCGGGATAGGTGACTCGTTGGACCGTATACGCAACGCTAAATATTTTTCCTCCATGAATTTGCATAGCGGCTACTGGCAAATCGTAGTGGACGAGCGCGACCGCGAAAAGACGGCGTTTATTACTCCTGACGGTCTGTACGAGTTTAAAGTGTTGCCTTTCGGTCTATGCTCAGCGCCAGCTACTTTTCAAAGAATGATGGATGCGGTTTTCACGGGGCTGAAATGGCAATCATGTCTTGTTTACCTTGATGACGTCGTGGTCTTTGCAGACACGTTTGAACAACACGTACAACGCCTTCATGCAGTTCTTCAGGCAATGAGAACGGCGGGGTTGTCTCTCAAAGCCGACAATTGTCATTTTGGATACGAAGAACTGAAGTTCCTTGGTCACGTTGTGAGCCATGCCGGCATCCGCCCAGATCCCGAGAAAACTCGCGCCATTGCTGCCTTTCCGTGCCCACAAATAAGCGCGACCTACGCCGATTTCTGTGGCTCTGTGCGTATTACAGGCGCTTTGTCAAAAACTTCTCGAAGATTGCTGAACCCCTCAACAAGCTTACAAAAGACGGTGTCTCGTTTGTTTGGGGTCCCGATCAGTGCCATGCGTTCGACACCCTCCGAAGCCTCCTCCAGGCTTCGCCTGTACTAGGTCATTTTGATGAAAGTGCTGACACGAAATTACACACTGACGCCAGCAACGTTGGACTAGGAGCGGTATTAGTTCAGTGGCATAATAACCTAGAGCGCGTGATCGCTTATGCGAGCATAACGTTATCCCCAGCGGAAAAAAACTATTCTGCAATCGAAAAGGAATGCCTCGCTGTTGTCTGGGCCATAACAAAGTTCCGCCCATATTTGTATGACCGCCCATTCAGGGTAGTTAGCGACCACCATTCCCTTTGTTGGCTCGCGGATCTCAAAGATTCCTCAGGTCGTCTAGCATGATGGAGCCTTCGGCTACAAGATTTCGATGTCACCATCGTCCACAAATCTGGGCCGAAACACACCGACGCCGACTGTCTCTCACGTGCACCGGTCGAAACTGCCAACACTGACCTTGAAGACGACGACACTTTTCTTTCTGCCGTATCAGCAACCAGCTTAGCTGAGCAACAGCGTCACGACTCGGAGCTCATCCTACTCATTGACTACCTGGAAGGACGCGATTCCCACCTTCCTCGAAGCTTTGCACGCTCACTATCCTCCTTTTGTTTCCGTGATAGAGTGCTTTATAAAAAGAACTTTCATCCTAGACAAGCTATGTATTTGCTTGTTGTGGCAACTACGCTTCGTGGTGACATTTTACGTGCGTGTCATGATGAGCTATCATCCGGACACCTCGGCTATACGCGCACGCTGCAACGGATTCAACGCTCCTACTACTGGCCACGTCTCGCGAAGACTGTGAAGCACAACGTTCGCACATGTCTCGACTGTCAGCGACGTAAGATTCCACCTTTACGACCAGCGGGACTACTGCAACCAATAGGCCCACCAAAGGTGCCCTTTCATCAGATTGGCATGAACTTGCTGGGGTCATTCCCCACGTCTTCGTCTGGAAACCGGTGGATTGTGGTCGCTACCGACTACTTAACACGCTACTGTGAAACCGAGGCACTTCCAAAAGCCACCGCAGCAGATGTCACCCAATTTTTCGTCAACAGCATCGTCTTACGTCACGGTGCTCCAGCTGTCGTCATAAATGATCGTGGGACAGCTTTCACCGCAGAGATGCTGCGGGATGTCTTGTGATCAAGTGGCACGGAACATCGCAAAACAACGGCTTACCACCCGCCAGCAAATGGGCCGACTGAACGACTCAATAAGACAATTGCAGACAAGCTGTCAATGTAAGTGGACATCGATCACAAGAACTGGGACGCCATACTTCCCTACGTAACTTTTGCGTATAACACTGCTGTTCAAGAAAGTACTGGTTACACACCTTTTCGCTTAGTCCACGGTCGCGACGTCACGACGATGCTCGACACCATGCTCCTGCCCGACAACTTAGGAATATACCACACGGATGCTGCCAAATTCACGCAATGCGCAGAAGAGGCCCGTCAACTTGCTCGTCACCGTATTCAACATCTACAAACCGCAGACGCACGCCACTACAATCTTCGCCACCATGAAGTTATTTTTAAGCCAGGTGATAAGTCTGGGTGTGGACCCCTATCCGACAGCGTGGACGTTCAGAAAAGCTTCTTCGCCGCTACTTCGGCCCTTAGAAGGTTCAGCGACGTCTCACCGACGTCACTTACGAGGTTCTCCCACAAGGCAATCGAGACGTTCCCGTTTCACCCCGCAAACTGAAGTCACTCGCGTTTCACGCCTCAAACCATACTTTTCGCGCTGTGAATCGCCATTAAGTGACTGACTTTATTGGTAACTTCACGTCTTTCTTTTTGTTTCGTCTTTTCCTTACATTTTTCCTATTTTCTTATTTCTCATTTAACTTTTGTCCCCACAACCAACTACGTTATTCCGCCTTACGCCATTCATTTTGGTCGCATGCTAATTTTCATCTAATTTTCTTTTTTTTGCCTTCATGTACAGCATCGAGACGATGCTTCTTGGGAGTGGGGGTAATGCCACCATTGATGAACGAGCCACTGAGGCTCAAACGCGGTTTTGGGCGCGAAGAAGAAGAGAACATCTTCGTTGCTCTGGTTCAAGTGAACTCCTGGCTGCAGGTCTTGTTTTGATCGTGACAATATATATATATATATATATATATATATATATATATATATATATATATATATATATATATATATATATATATATACGCCGATGATCAAAAATATAAGGCACGTTCGTACACCGCTCAACAAATGCCGCAAAGGCTCAGTCGAGCACCAGGCGCTTGTCATTTCGCAAGGAGTCAGAGGCTTGATGCTCAGCGGGGGAACTTTTACATTCGAAGTAGCTTTTTGGCTAGCCTGTGTAACGCTGTCCCTCCGTGCGTCCGTATGAACGCGGCGCAACGTGCTCCCCACGCCGCAGGCGTTGAAACGGTGCCAAGTAAGTCACGGTGCAGCACGCTCCCCATAGGGTCACGCTCCCCATAGGGTTTCCCGAAATCAGTTAGAGGAAAATCTGGTGCTGCAAGTGTTCAGGGACCATGTGAATGATGGATAGTACACGGATTTGCCTAGTATTCGTACTTCCATGCGGCGAATCGCACTGGTGGCTTCGTTTATTGTTGTGTTTCAGTTGTGGTTCAAAGGACAGAACGAAGCCTTTTGAGCTTCATGATCCGATTTGAAATGATTGCCTAAATGAATAAGGTGGTAAAGCACAACACTGAACATATGCTGATCTTCGTTTCGTGAGAAAACAGATCCAAACCACGTGAGCACACACGGAGCTACTTTGTAAATACGAAGATTAGACAAATCCGTTTACTACCCATCATACCGATGCTCGCTGAAGCACTGTGCGTTGCAGCTCTCGTAGATACTAGCATCAGAGTTCCCTCTAGTGGAAACAGGTTCATTTACCTCTTCACCTGCTCGACCACGAAAATGTCCTGTTAGATGATGTCGCATGAAAGTAGCTGCGATGACATGGCGTCGAAGATTGCAATTTTTTGTTAATCATTTCAATTTTTATTCGCGCTAGGGTAACCTTATAGAACCAATATTTCATATGACGCAGTGGACGGCATCATCGACCAGCTTAAGGGGATGGTGAAAGAATTTGTTCATAACAAAACAAAGGCCGGAATGTTGGTTGAGAAGATCGAGAGTACTCGTGAGTGTCTTAATATGACCGAAGGAATCAGAGAGGAGGTAATGAAAGAGGTAAGTGCCAGTACATGTTTAGGCAGAGAGATCAAACCCCGTGAACGAAGTTGAGGCAGTCACCGTGACACACCACTCACGCGGTGTCATCCAAAGTAAACATTTACGTTGCTTCAAAAAAGTAGCGTTTCTCAGGCGTGAATGAAGTTCTCTGTCTGTCTGTCTGTCTGTCTGTCTGTCTGTCTGTCTGTCTGTCTGTCTGTCTGTCTGTCTGTCTGTCTGTCTGTCTGTCTGTCTGTGTCATACAGGTACTTGTTGCTGGAATAGTTGGTACAACGTTATGAAGGAAAATTCTAGACGCCTATACAATACAAGAAGCACGAAGAAGCACAGGGTGAGTGCGATGAGCAGATCATAGAGTGTTCTGTTGCTTGCAACTTGGTTGAACAGCGCACGCGGGATGAGGACGAAGGAAAAGAACACAGACAAGCGCTGTCCTCGTCCCGTGCGCGCTCTTCAACCAAGATGAACCGATACCAACTCGCACAAGCTTCCATTCTTACGTTGATTGCAAGTTTGGCGCTCTTACTTTGTGCTTCTTCGTTCTTTTTGTGTTTAGGCGTATAGAATATTCCCTAATAATGTGTATTCGTGGAGTCAGCATGTGTCTTTTTGCGACAGCAATTTGCGCATTCATATAGTAAAGGCACCTGCGGGATTCGCACTCTGTTCAATGTGTCATCACTTGTTCAGCAATTGCGAATTTTGCTCGTAAGGGCGGAGTCACGCAAGCTATCTCGACAGTCATCACCAGGTGGCTCGTTTACGTGTTGCCCTCTCACAGCTTACATCGCGCTGAGACAATTCACAGCACAAAATCACCTCACTCTCAGCAGCGGCCGTGTTCTCTTAAACCGGCAACTTTTGTTCAGTTACACAAAATTGAGTGCCAAAAAGTTTGCTGCTAGTCGTTCTTCATATGATATTCCAATTCGTTGTTGTCACATTCAATGCTTCGCCCCTGCGGCAAAATTTAAACATTTATTTAACAGCGAAGCCGTTAAAGCTGGAGGTAAAACTTACGACAGGAAAAGGCAATCATCCTCAAAAACGATGATGTGTCTCAAAAATTGGATGAATTCTAGCGGTACACTAAAAATGAAAAACGCAACAGCTAGTATAACAAGTTGGTGCGAGCCCCGCCGCGGTGGTCTAGTGGCTAAGGTACTCGGCTGCTGACCCGCAGGGCGCGGGTTCGAATCCCGGCTGCGGCGGCTGCATTTCCGATGGAGGCGGAAATGTTGTAGGCCCGTGTGCTCAGATTTGGGTGCACGTTAAAGAACCCCAGGTGGTCTAAATTTCCGGAGCCCTCCACTACGACGTCTCTCATAATCATATAGTGGTTTTGGGACGTTAAACCCCACATATCAATCAACAAGTTGGTGCGAATGAATATTCAGGAACAGGAATCCAGAGGGGATGGAAGCCGTACGCTAATAGTGACGTGTCCGTACACCTATGAGAGGTGTGAACGCTCCATTTCAGCATGAGTTCGTGCCTGTAGTTCCGACATTCATGTCATGTCTGTGACTGCCTGGGGTATAACAGAAACCTTTCTGCAGTGAGAATTATTAGACTTCCTAATCATAAAGCTTTGCTGTTTGATGTCTTGGGAGATTTAGTGTCCCCTTCGCCCTTTCTTTTTTTGTGCCCCGTTGTCAAAGCGGTTAATTGTAGAAATAGTTACCACATCTATGTTATCGCACTGCTGCGTTACTGGTATATGAATTTTGAGCTTCATCTATTGGGAGGTGTTGCTTCGTACACTTCAAACTGTAAACTTTTGCCCATCGCGTCGTGTACCCTTATGATGTGCCTTTAATTGAAACTGCAATTTTAACAAAGGGTGTTTGATAGTAAGATAGCCAAAAGAATCACACAAGGCAAATGGCCGTTTGAGGCGCAGCGATCAGCCAACCCATGAGGCATGATATATGTCTGCTTTGGGGTAACTAATTGGTGGTAACACATAAGTTGCGTATTTTCTGTACTTGTGCAAAATAGTAAGGCGCAATAAGGTTCTCCGGAGCGTGATCGATGTTCTTCTCTGATTTTCATTTAGCATATCGTTTCTGGCTGGAGCACTGTGGTGCATACCAAATGAAAATTGCATGTCTTGCCTTGTTGTGTTCTCTTTCACGTGTAGCTCACCAGGAGTATCGTCCCGACCATGACTGAATGTGCCAGTAGGATCAAGGGCACAATGGAAGCTCCAGCAAAAATATCTGTAGTAAGTGCCCGCATTTCACAACAATGATCTAAAGGTTCAGAACATCATAAACCGTTCAATATGATGAGTTTTCCCACGCTAACAAGGTTACATGATGAGAAACCAGATAAAGAAATCAAAAGCAAAATAAAAAGTTTGCAGTGGCTTAGCACGGGATATGCCACAATGAACGTAGCGTGAGCTACGGACAGAAGGATGGACGAATGCATGGACGGACAGACTAGCGAATGAGCTCACGCAAATTAAGCACGAGCCAGCTAGCCACACGTCGCCCCAGGGAGTTCTAGGCCTTTTCCGGGGAGCCAGCTGTGCGTCATGTGACGTCACTGCTCCTTTAGTCGTGCAGCACGACTTTGTATGAACCACGCGTAAACGCTCGACCTCGACCACTGTAGCTTAGACTACAATGTTTCCCCGGACAATAACATGTACGTGGGCGAAATAAATAACCCTGAAACTTATTTTACGAGTCGCAGTGAGGCTTGTGCAACGTATTTGTAGGACGAATAATTCGATAATTTGGTAGAAGATGACAATCATAATGAGAAAAATATGAATAGGTGAGTGTGCCTTTAAAATTTTCTACTAGTTAATTATCTAGTTACCACAAGTTATAGGAGTTGAATATATACATAAGCATGGCCTTATTTAAGTAAGGTCGAAATGCAACCAGCAATAACACATTCACAACAGTGAATTAGAAAGCAACAAAGAGAAGTTTATTGACTTCCAACCAAGGATAAAGTACATGACAAAAACATCGAGCTTCACGACTACAAAGGGTGCATGTACAATCATGAAAGCACCACTACCGAGGTACAATGTATGTGGGGGAATGTACCCCTCTATTTACTGTATGGCGCGTGGTGCTCCAGCAGGCTTAATCATGCGCGGTGGTAGATCTTCTCAACACGCGGTGGGAACAAGTAGCGACTTAGCGCTGTACAACTCTACGTATTATTTCTTTTTTGTCGCCTGAAACAATGCTGCTTTCGTACACAGTAAGTGCATGCCCGGAGGTATAAAAGAGGCCTTGAGGCTGGGGGGCGCCGGGGGGGGGGGGTACAAGGGAGTGGGGGGGGCGGCTCTTGTCTCCCCCCAAATAAAGCATCAGCAACAATCTGCGCGTAAAAAACTGACTGAAGGCGCCAATCAATGAAGAAGGCGCTATACAAAATTTAACTCAAGTGTCGACCAGCACACTTTTCCCGAATCGATTACAAATAACAACGACAATGGGGTGATGAAATGAAAAAAGGTGATACAGATATATAGATACAAGTCCCCTTCTGCATGTGCTAGACAGCGGGAGAGGGGTCACCAGGTAGTGATTGGGGCAGCTAGCTTGCCATTCCTCAGAAAAAAAGAATTTGGTATGCCAGCGACGAAGGAAGTTTTCCTCGCCACTGGCCTCTAGTTCGCCGGATAGGTGGGCCCATAGCAACCGCCGGATACGCGAGACTACCGGAAACGCGCTCCGCACAGGCTTTCTACGCGCCTCCGCTAGCGATCTCCTTTGCCAAATAGCTAGCATCGTGAAGATCAGCACAAGTTGGCAGAAGGCACCTTTGTTGCGCTTGTGGTGGGGAGGTGGGCGGATACCAAAGGATTGGGCTACCATCCGCCACACGGGTTTCACCGCCATGCATTGGAACAACGCGTGATCCTGCGATTCAACTGCGTGACAGTTCGGGCAACGTGCATCCGGGACTATTCCGAATTTATGCAGGTGTTGTCTGGTGGGGAGGACGGCCCAGGCCTTTTTCAGGAGGAAATCCTGTGCATCACGGGGGATGCCGCAACGGAGCGAGAGTAATTCGCGCCTCGCGCGCTCAGCTCGTTTTTGTTCAGTGTCGCTCAGCTGCTTCCGCGTGATGGCTTCAACGATGCGCGCTGGCGGGTCCTCATCCACATCGCCTTCGGGCACTTCTTGCCTCAAGATGCGTCAGGTAGCCGACGCCATTTTATAGAAGGGCGCGGGTGCCTCAGCAAAGGGCCCGGTGTGGCGGCCTGCATCCAGCCAGTCGTGCTTCACTCCACTCCAGTAGAGGAGTAGGTTGCGCCCTAGGTATTCGCTCGCGCGCGCGGGCATGCGGGCGGTTTTCAGGGCCAGGACTCTGCTCGTGGTCAACACATGTGGTAGGCTGAGACCCCCTTCTGACACTGCCAGGTTAGCAAGCTTTTCTTCAATGGTGGCGGTTTCCCATCCCAGAGGTATGCGTTAATGATTTTGGTCAACTGGCTTGCTGTTCTTGTGGGCATCACCGCTACTCGGCTCGCATGCGAGGCTAGGGCGCAAATGCTTGTTTTGACGGCTACTGCTTTCTCGCATAGCGTCAGGCCTTGTAGGCTAGCGCTCTCTGACACTTGTGCAGCCTTGTCCACGACTCGGGACCACGTAGAGGCCGTAACTCCCTCACGGGAGAAGTATATACCGAGAACCTTAACAGCGGTGACTACCTCGAAGTTGCCGATCACGTGCGCTGGGAAAGGGCCGAATAGGAGGGCTTTACACTTCCTCTCATTTAGCTGTGCACCTCATGCTAGGGCGTATGACGCGAATATCTGGTGAAAGCGCTCGAGACTGTTTGGATCTCGCACAAAAAGGGCGATATCGTCAGCGTATGCGAGGACTTTCAGGTCCGCAGTTCCTGTGAGAGGAAGGCCCCGGATGTGCGCGTCGCTTGCCAGGGATGTAAGTAGCGGCTCTATCGCGAGTACAAAGAGGGTTGGGCCAAGCGGGTACCCCTGCCTGATCCCTCTCGTGTACTGAAAGGTGTCCGTCGTGGAGCCATTTACTACTACGTGGCACCTGAGGTCTGAGTACAGGAGCCTTATCACTTGTACAAAGCTTGCCGGTAGGCCAAACTCTCGCAGGGTTTCGAACAGGTAGGCGTGCCTGACCCTATCGAAAGCCTTGGCCTGATCAAGTGAAAAAAAGGCTCCAGTGACTCTTTTCTCCGAAGCGTACTGGAACACGTCCCTTGTCGTGGTCAGGTTGGTGAACATTGATCTGCCCGGGACTGCGCAAGCCTGGTGTGGAGCAATAATATCCGGCAGAAAGATCTTTAGTCGGCTGTTAAAGATTGACGCCACGATCTTGTAGTCTACATTTAACAACGTGATCGGGCGCCAAGAAGCAGGGTCGTTCAGCGGTGCACCTTCTTTAAGAATGAGGACTACGCGCCCCATGCCGAAGGAGGCAGGTTTCGCGTGTCCCTCGAGGACCGTGTTGACTATGGCTAGGAGCGGTTCACATAGGCTCTCGAAAAAGGTGGCTTAGAAGCCCGATGTGAGGCCGTCCGCACCGGGAGCCGAGTTTGGTGGCATTGACTGGATAGCGGCCCTCAATTCCGGTAACGTCGCTGCGCCGCACATAGTCAGGCATTCATCCTCTTCCAGACGCTTAAGGAATTTACACAGCTCCGACAGGGACGCTGGTTCCGAGGCGATCATTGTGGTGTCCGGCTCGTGAAAGGCTGTCTCGAAGTGGTGCAAAAAGGTCGCCTCGATCTCGACCGGGTCTGTCGCGAGGGTACCATCTGGGCGCTTTACTTCTGTAATACGCACAGAGCCGTTTCCCCTTACTTCGCGCGAGACTACTTCTGGCCGCTCGTTCGAGGTGGCCCAAGTCGCGCGCTTTTCGCCAGTAGCTGCCCGAAGAAGCCGTTCGTACTGCACCTTGAGCGAGGCTAGGTAATCTCGTGTACAGGAGGTGAGGGTGTCAGCACTCGGAATGATACGCATTCATCTGGGGCGTCAAGCGCTTTTTCCTTTTACGGCCTTCGTCTTGGAGGAGCACCTTCCAGGCCTCCTTGAGCGCTGTAGTTGTTAATTGACAGAAATAAAAATATAGCGGATGCTAACCATACACTCACATTTCTCCCTATTGACTTTGCAGCTGTTCCCGGGTTTAGATATAACACATGCACGTTCTGCAGCTTTATGTACACGAATTTATATCGGTTACATTCGAAGTGTTGTGGAGCCACTAGCGTTACACTTGCGTGTAACACTAGTGTTGCACTGCGTGAGGACCTTGAGAAAATTGTCGAATATTGCTGTTTTATTTTCTTCGCTAATAGAAGACAGAGATTTCGCAGTCCGCATTAGACTTCAGTTGAAGTAAAATAGGATGCATTAGACTTAACACGAATACACCACAGGTGTTTTGAGTCATCAGCGGATTATGTTCAGAATACCGTGCTCAGTATACTTTTAAGGTGCTAGCTCGCACCAAGATTTTTTCTCAAGCCATTCCTCATAGATTTGTTGGACGTGTTATTCTCAGTGGACATCTTACAGCCGCCTTTACAATTTCGCAGTAAAGTCTGGCAACAGCACTATGCGTAGGCAATTGCATAACAACGTATTGAAAATATGTGTATTCGATAACGACTGTGAAAGTTCAACCTATGAAATTTCAATATTTCCCGAAATAATTCAATCTTTCATCTTATTACCCCTTAGATGGAAGAGTGCTTCGCTGAAAAAGTGCAGGAATTCATGGTAAGGTGTTTCAGTCTATTTAGTGTGCATTTTACACCACGCTGCATTGTTAATCTTATAGTTTATACTGACCATTGTAGCTTACGTTTCGTTTTGACTTCAGGTAGTGCCCACATTTGTTATAACACTGAAGCCTTATTTGAACGCACGTATGTTAGCACTAAGACGAAGGTGAGCTATAACGAAAAGCAAAAGCACACACTTTTTTTTCTCAGGAGGAGAAACCTCCTAGAACCAATTCAGTCTTTTTGCTTGCTTTGTCCCTTGGAACGGTACGAAAAAAAAATAAAACTATCTTTGCGCTGTTATCACTACGGAACCCTGTCACGTGGTATGATATTTTGCAGCCATAGCTACGATGGGCACTTGTATTGAAAGAATGCACTTTTGTAACTGTTTTCACACTGTTTTTATCTTTTAAAACTCGATAATTATAGCTTTTGTAGTCCTACAAGGTAGTAACGGCGTTTTATGAGTATGCATAAAAGGCGCACTTGCAGACAATGGTGCATGACGTATACAACACTGTCTATCTGCAGAAATCCAGCGGAATGACACAAGATGAAAGGAGGATCCTTGACAATATCGGAGTGAGTATCATCTGCATGTTCCAGGTTACTTCGTTGATCATGCCACGTGTATTTTATTCATACCAGAGGTAGCTTGAAACCTTCATTAGCAATTTCGTAGGTAGCTGGAAACCTTCGTTAGCAGTTGTAATTGCAAGCCGTAGCAGGAAGCTTCGGATAAATTATAGCGCCTGTGTATCCTACATATGCATCTACTCGAAGAGGTAATGAACCATGCACCAGAATAAGAACACATCCCGCAGAAAGCAGACAGTGCCATGAACAGGTCTGCTAAACGTTGTAGTCGTCCAAGACAAGGAAGGTTCAGAAGCGCAGCTCGCTAGTTGCCATTTTCTCAGACGTCCTTTTACTACAGGGGCATGTGCACACTCTCTTCGAAGATACAGGCGTCTGTTGTTTGACGTCAAGTAGCATATAGCGCTCTCCTGGCCAATAAAGCTTAGAGTTTCCTAATATACACTAGAGGGATCTCATGGCGCTAGTGCCTACGGGAGCTGCAACGCACGGTGCTTCAGCGAGCACGGGATTGACGGGTAGTACACGTATTTGTGTAATATTCGTACTTCTGGCCTACTTCTGCCTCATTGTGTGTTCATGTGGCGTGGAGCTGTTTTCTCACAAAACGAAAATCAGTAAATGATCTGTGGTTGCACTTCACAACCTTATTTTTTTAGGCTTACCATTTCGAATCGGGTCACAAAGTCAAAAGGAATCGTTTTTTCCATAAAAACGATACCGAAAGCAGCAATAAACGAAGCCGCAAGTGCGATTCGCCGCCCGCAAGTACGAAGGCTAGGCTAATCCGCGTACTACCCTTGGTCGATGAATGATCGCAGCGCCAGAGTCTCCTCTAGTTAATTTTAAGAATCTCTACGCAATAAACGACATAAATCAAGAGCAGCGATCTCATCAGCTGCGTGTCTTGCCATGGGCTCCATTGTCCTCTTAGCTTACACAGTGAGCCACACTCGCACACACGAATCACCACGGGAAAGAGTTCGCGTGCTCACTAGGTCATGACACTCTTTGACGTAGCTTCCTTCCCCCTTGCCATCCATCCTTGCGCAGCTTCCAGTGCACTCGTCGGGACGAGAGAACAAAGCTAATAATGCGCTAGACCAATCCCTGTATCTCCGCATGTTCTTGACGGACTCTAGAAGTTTTTGCGGTGATCCACTCGCGAGGCAGTAAACTTCGATACTGAGTTTCTTAGATGACTACTTGAACAAGTGATGCGGACCACCTGTAATGGCACCCAGAAATTTGACATTTCGTCTTCGTCTCTCTGGGAACGTCCTCCCGTGTGGCTGCAAATTCAGCCATTGTGATGGGTTGGATGGACAAGTCCAACCTTTTCATACCCTTCTAGCCTAGTTCCCCAGAACGTCTCAGCAATCAGTACTCACAATATGTTGTGTCGGCCAAATTTTTGAATTGAATATTAACAGTACAAGCAAAACATAGCTTTTATGTGCCACTGTCTTGTTCTTTCTGGTGGTCCTTAGCGTCAAAGAAAATGAAATAAAAAGATGCGCATCGTTTTTCTTCAAGCCAACAAAATTGTCATGTTTGCATGATAAAACATAAGAAACCATGGAAAGTAGTGAAGCTGCTTAGCAACAGTCTTTGTCCTGAAGGAAACGCAGCAGTTGCTCTGCGTATTCAGGCGGAATGTTGTATAGCGTAGTCCTTGATTTTGTGATTGGTGGAAAGAGGAAGTTATAATATTTGAAAAGGCCTGCTTGATGATTAAGTGACTGGCCTTGAAAAAATTGGCCACCATCTCACCTTGAGAGGATGAATGTCCAATGAAGCTGTACCCCGATTAATTGATTGATTGATTGATATGTGGGGTTTAACGTCCCAAAGCCACCATATGATTATGAGAGACGCCGTAAAGGAGGGCTCCGGAAAATTTGACCTACTGGGGTTCTTCAACGTGCATCCAAATCTGAGAACACGGGCTTACAACATTTTCGCCTCCATTTAAGCTGTACCTCAAACGAAACTTTGTGAGTTAGAGGATAGTTATTATTACTTTACAGTAATGGTAGCGGTAATCGCTTCGTGGTCGCTGTGGTAGACTGCGATTGCTTTTGAGGGGAATTTGTTTCTTTCGTTGGGCATTGTAATCCTGCTTTCTGGTGTCATTATTTTTTGTAGTCTACCAATGGCCACCTTAGAGGGATCTGAATGAGTTTCTAGGCTGGTCTTTTTTTCCTCATTAAAGAGGGAAACACAAGTGGGGAGAACAAAGGGCTGTTTGACGTCCTTCAGAGCTCTCGTATGAAGCTCAAACAGCTACAGCTTAACATATATCAGGAACACGTGGGAGGGGGCTCCCATAGTTCCCTAGCACCTTATAATACAGCAGTTCAGTTTTAACGCTTTTGTGTTTTTTTATTGAAACGAATATTGAAGTCTATGCTGTACGCCTGATTGCGAAAGAACACATGTCATTTGATTTTAATTGTTAAAGTGTTCTAAACCACCCAGATGCCCAAATTCAGTTGTGGCGTTGCAGTTGCGCTCGACTTAACAGCGAACGAGTTCGCCAGCTTGCCTGTCTACGTTTGCGAATCCCTCACTTAGCGTGCAAGACGAAAACGCAACGAACACATGCATCTGCTAACACAGTGCGCAAGCGTCTGCTCGAATGGAGGGGCCATTTAACTTGGTGTTTGGGGCTTACGCCATGAAATATTCTTGCCAACTGGAGGTACTAAGCCTCACCGTAAAACTAAATGGGACATGTGTGAATATGAAGGTTCAAAGAGGGAAGCGCCCGTCATAACAATGATCTTTCCCCTTGGCCCTGTAGTGAAAAGAAGCTTAGAGAACCAGAAGGGTGCCACATTTTCCTTCTTCTCCCTTCACCCAACCAAACTAAGCTCTCATTAAGGGCCCTGTTCATGTTGTCGCCGCTTATGTACAGCGTAAACGTTGTTTCTTTTTCTTTCAGAAATGCATCAAAGCAAGTGTTCCGCCTTGAATCCGGCTGCACTTCGAAGAAGCTGTTGATTCAAATCTCATAACCAACACTCCCTTGTACTTTTTGAACGCGAGTGCTATACGCAATAAAGGTTGAATGAAAAAAAGAAGACATATATAGTACAGTTTTGTTTACCTTTTATGCTGAAAAAACAAAGAAATATAAAGTCGGTGATGAGCTATTCGTGAGTATTTTCCTAGTTAAAGTGTGGTTGATTGCTTATAAACATCAGCCTTAGAAGCTCCAGTGTGTTATCTGAAACGTCATGGCTGACAGTGCATGTGTACTTTTTTGCAGTAAAGGCTTTTCTGGCACGATCCATCAAACACCCTCATTTCTCTTGAGGGAAATGAGGGTGTTTGATGGATCAGGTGAGAGGGGAGAGATGAGAGGGTGAGAAATGAGGGAGAGAGGAATGAGAGAAATAAGACGTTGAGGCACCACTTGCCATGCTCTGACTCCGCAGAAAGAGCTTGTTGTCGTCGTTGCCGCTTTGCCTTTCGTGTGTCAGAGTGCTTTCACGATCGTTTTTTTTTTGCTTGGAACGCACTTGTTCCTCTTTACCATCAGCGTAATCGTCATGGTGTATAGTGGGCATCTTGCGTGTGCTGTGCCATTATTGCAGAAACAGAATGAGTAGTCTCGAACGCGCTTGTATTTCACCGTCATCGGCGTCATGGTCATTACCTGTCACGACGGACAGGGGGCGTGGTTTGACCCTAAGGACCTCCGCTCCTAAAAGAATGGAGATGAAAAAGTAGAGATACACGTAGACGCGAAACTTTGTGCAAATGATGTAGGCGGATAGATTTGCACGCTGAATTTGCAGGTCAAGTGTAAGGTTCTTCGGGAAGAGAGCTGAAAAAAAATTGTGGTAGAACAATAAGCTAGCGAGGCAGTGACGATATGTGAAAGATGAAAGTACACATTGTTATTTTAGTAAAGTTACACTTATGTCTTATGAATACGCGAAATGAATAAATCTGGCATTCCAAGTGACTGATAATTAATTGATTGCTATGTGGGGTTCAACGTTCCAAAACACCATATAAATATGAGAGATGCCATAAGGAAGGGGTTCGGAAATTTCGTTCACCTGGGGTTCTTTAAGGTCCACCCAAATCCGAGCACACAGGCCTACAGCGTTTTCTCCTCCAACAAAAAAAAAACAGCCGCCGCAGCCGGGATTAGATCCCACGACCAAGTACCTTAGTAGTCGAGTACCTTAACTACCAGACCACCGCGGTGGGGTGCCGAGTGACTGATAATTGATTAGTTTTACAAGCTGTGAACTTATCCCACTATGGGAACTGATAGACCTTGGACATGCTATGTCACTGCCAAATATATAAGTTGCGCGAATAAACTGAGGTGTAAATCTGCCGAAAAGCACCATGCGAGGACGTCATACAAGCTGACACAAGAATTCATTCAACTATACACAGGCGCCACTGAGACACCAGAAGGCACCGGTATAGCTTGCCATGATTACGAGTCAGACACTACTACAGTGCAACGGCTTAAAGAGGAATCAACTGCCACTAATATTGAACCCCTGGTCATACATCTGGACATTACGAGCATAGCAGAAATGCTATATCCTTCTCCATGACCCTATTATGTATACACTGACTCGCAGGCAGCCTACATTGCCTGTCACTGAAGGGTGGAGTAGGCTATGCCGTTTCCAGGACACCTTGAGCACCATCTGCGAGCAGAGGGGTATACCACAAGTGTCAAATGTATTGTTTTACATGAAGGAGTAACTGGAAGCGAAAAAATACCCATCAGGCTGCGTGCACAGTAGCTATTTCCACACAATTACCTAGGTCCAGTTTTGTCTCCACTTTCTCGGCCCCCATCTCGATTGCGCACCCGACTTGCCTTTTATGAATGGGGCCAAATCGTCGCCCCACGTACGTGTGTAGCCATCGTCGTAACGACCTCAAGCACCTGCATACAATCCTGGGAATGTAGATCACCAACCACATGACACATTCATGAAAATGTGGGGCAGAGACCATCAAACCAAGACCGGCCAACTTTTGTCACCAGCAAGGCATGCCGACGCTTGTAACGCAGCCCTAAGTGCCTGGTTTGTCTAGCCTGAGGTATGGCCGCACACCTCCCGTGGAGAAGCTCTGCCTTTGATTCAGTTCGATAAAGGACATTTTTTTCCTTGCACGGGCGTCAACCTGGTGTCCTGCAAGAGTTGTTTGACTGGCCACCCCGCATCGCACCAACCTAGATTCACCAGATATGGGTGTATTTTTGGTCCACTTTCATGAGGACAATGGGTCTGGTCGTCTATTTGCACAGCTGCACTTACGACCATTCCACCTCGAGGAAGAGGAGTCCTCTGGTCTTCTCCACAACTTCCTTAGAACGAGTATCTCTTTTGTGCCGCAAGCGGCAACCTTTTACGTGCAGACGTGCACACGTTAATAACTAACTAACTAACTAACTAACTAACTAACTAACTAACTAACTAACTAACTAACTAACTAACTAACTAACTAACTAACTAACTAACTAACTAACTAACTAACTAACTAACTAACTAACTAACTAACTAACTAACTAACTAACTAACTAACTAACTAACTAGCTAAATAAATGAATAAATAAATAAATAAATAAATGTTCGACCGATTCCACGTCCCATGGAAATGAAGGTTATGCGTAACATGAGGATGGAAGGTGACTGTGGTGTTTTTTTAAAATTTTTATTCAGAGAAACATTTCCACAAGTGGTATTGCCTTGAAGATGGCAGCATTTTTCAAATAGTTATCTCCCACACCACCCCATGTTCCATAATATTGACGTCATCAAGCCTCCGCCTTGTCCGGAACAGCCACCTCATTAACATGACATGACAAGCGACGAAAGTACTCTACGGTATAGGCACGCAAAATGTTTATACGTTATATGCTGATCAGACACACTTCGCCTATTCCAGGAGGTTTACCATTGTTATTATAATTTAACGAATATGCTAGAAATATCTCGGAAATATTTCCTAATTAAGAATAGAAAAGTTTTTTACGCGGATGCCCCATCGCAGAAAGGTACCAACACACCATCACTTATGTCAGCTCAGGGATTTTGATGCTATATATCAGTCTACCTGATGAAGGCACGGTGCGTGAAGAGAATAGTCATTGTATAAAAAAAATGATCCAATCATACGGCCAGACCACATTCACAAGCCGTCATGAGTTATGACGTCTGATTTCACCACGATTGTTTCGTTTGCCATTAATAAACATCACATTCAGCTGTTGCGTGAAAGAACTACGCAACTTTAGTAATAAACAGAGGCAAGTGGCTTTGTATCATTCCACAATGAAGGCCTCTCCCATGGTAAAGAAACAGTATTGAATTGATACTGTTAAGAATAAGCATGAAATATCCGCGCAAAGGAGGCCAAATCAAACTTATAACGCCATTGATCGGAGGCTTCAAAGTTGGTCACAATAAGCATTGTGATGTTCCGCGTTATTTATTATCGCCCCATTTGTGCATGCGCACTTAGCGCAGGGAATGACGGCTGCGGGTGAAACTGGCAGACAATATGACTCCCCACTCTCTACTTAAACCAAGGAATCCCCGCCTGAACTTCAGCAGATCAAGCCAGTGTTCAGAGCGAACAATTGTTGGGACGGCAGCTCCAGTTTGTCTAACTCATCCCTCGAACTACTTGTTCTTCACGGTTGTATTTCAGAATCTTCTGTATTGACTTCAAAACGGTGAGCATAAATACGACAAAAAGAAAAAAAGACTTCTCTAATGCCACTAATCACGAAGCGAACCAGAAGATAAGGCAATCTAAGGCATAAAAGTGTGCTGTGAAGGCGGAATAACAGTTTGAGGAAGCGTTAGTTCCAGGTTAAAATTCCAGATTAGGACTTTTTTGTGAACGAGGCACTATCTTCTTGAGTCACTAATTATGATGCACCGCATATTGGTGCGCCAAATTCACATACCATAAGGATATCACTATTACACTGCAAGAAAGAAAATGAAGTATTGTTTTGTCTTGTATGACTTCCTGCAACCAACTGTAATTAGCATGGTATTCAATATTTCGTTCTTGTGCAGTCAGTCATGCTCTACTTGGTCATATAGAAAATTAAATACACTCGAAATGCGTGTGCAATTAGTTTTTCGTGACATTCGCATTGAGGAAGAAAAAGTAACATTTTTCACCTAAAATATGAAAAGCGACGTGTCAAGCGACCCCGTCAAGCAACGTATATAATGCCTTCGACAAAGTGGTCGGCTACACTCAAACGAAGCACAAGGAGTTTCAGCCATAACATATTGGACATCATCATCCCCACCACCAGCCTGACTACGCCTGCTGCAGGACAAAGGCCTCTCCCATGGTCCACCAGTCAACTTGATCGTGTGCTTGCTGCTGCAACTTTATACCCATAAACTACCCAATTTCGTCTGCCCACCTAACTTTCTGTCTCCCCCTCACCTGCTTGCAATCTCCTGGAATCCTATATGTGATCCTTATTGACCAGCGGTTATCTTGCCTTTGCGCTACGTTCCCTGCCCATGACCCCTTCTTCTTGATTTTGTCTCTGAGGCTCTTAACACCCCTTTGTTCTTAATTACACTCTGCTCACTTTTCTCTGCTCACTTCTCTGCTCAATTTTATGGTGGCAAGACATAAAAAAACCTACTACCAGAAAGCATAGCCGGCTTCAGAAGAGGCAGATGCACAATGGACTGCATTCTGGATTTTGTCACAGATGTGGAAAACCAACGAACGCAAGAAAATATCACTGTCGCTGTACTCCTTGATGTCCACCGAGCATACGACACAGTGAGTCACGTTCACCTTCTGGAAGGCCTGGGGTTACAGGGATTCAAGGGCAAGATACTGCGTTGGATCGCTGACTTCCTGAATCACCGGAAAATTTTTGTAGTTACGTAGGAGGGCCCAACGTCAGAACATGTCGTCAACCAAGGAGTGTCACAGGGCAGCGTGCTAAGACCTACTCTCTTTAATGCAGTCATGGCGCAGCTCCTGTATAATCTTCCACCTAACATCAGATGTTCAGTATATGCTGGTGATATAAGTATATGGACGTCTGGTCTATCGTTTTTGGATGTACAACAAACTCTACAAGATGGATTGGATTATGTAGACCGTTTTCTAAAAAAAAGAGGTATGGCACTGAGTCTGGCTAAAACAGCCATACTTCCGTTTACATTAAAAAGACCTGGAAATTTCCAGATTATTCTGCAAAATCAGCCTATTCAAATGGTTAAAACTCATATATTTTTGGGAGTAATTTTAGACCGGAGACTAACATGGTCCCATCATGTCCAGTCAGTCAGTCAGTCAGTCAGTCAGTCAGTCAGTCAGTCAGTCAGTCAGTCAGTCAGTCAGTCAGTCAGTCAGTCAGTCAGTCAGTCAGTCAGTCAGTCAGTCAGTCAGTCAGTCAGTCAGTCAGTCAGTCAGTCAGTCAGTCAGTCAGTCAGTCAGTCAGTCAGTCAGTCAGTCAGTCAGTCAGTCAGTCAGTCAGTCAGTCAGTCAGTCAGTCAGTCAGTCAGTCAGTCAGTCAGTCAGTCAGTCAGTCAGTCAGTCAGTCAGTCAGTCAGTCAGTCAGTCAGTCAGTCAGTCAGTCAGTCAGTCAGTCAGTCAGTCAGTCAGTCAGTCAGTCAGTCAGTCAGTCAGTCAGTCAGTCAGTCAGTCAGTCAGTCAGTCAGTCAGTCAGTCAGTCAGTCAGTCAGTCAGTCAGTCAGTCAGTCAGTCAGTCAGTCAGTCAGTCAGTCAGTCAGTCAGTCAGTCAGTCAGTCAGTCAGTCAGTCAGTCAGTCAGTCAGTCAGTCAGTCAGTCAGTCAGTCAGTCAGTCAGTCAGTCAGTCAGTCAGTCAGTCAGTCAGTCAGTCAGTCAGTCAGTCAGTCAGTCAGTCAGTCAGTCAGTCAGTCAGTCAGTCAGTCAGTCAGTCAGTCAGGTCAGTCAGTCAGTCAGTCAGTCAGTCAGTCAGTCAGTCAGTCAGTCAGTCAGTCAGTCAGTCAGTCAGTCAGTCAGTCAGTCCGTCAGTCAGTCAGTCAGTCAGTCAGTCAGTCAGTCAGTCAGTCAGTCAGTCAGTCAGTCAGTCAGTCAGTCAGTCAGTCAGTCAGTCAGTCAGTCAGTCAGTCAGTCAGTCAGGTCAGTCAGTCAGTCAGTCAGTCAGTCAGTCAGTCAGTCAGTCAGTCAGTCAGTCAGTCAGTCAGTCAGTCAGTCAGTCAGTCAGTCAGTCAGTCAGTCAGTCAGTCAGTCAGTCAGTCAGTCAGTCAGTCAGTCAGTCAGTCAGTCAGTCAGTCAGTCAGTCAGTCAGTCAGTCAGTCAGTCAGTCAGTCAGTCAGTCAGTCAGTCAGTCAGTCAGTCAGTCAGTCAGTCAGTCAGTCAGTCAGTCAGTCAATGAACTTTATTTACAAATTGTCCTGAGGAGCCGATTCCCCTCAAGAGGGAGGGTCGGCTGCGGGTCGCACCCACGTGGGGACAGGAAGAGCGAGCCCCTCCGCCAAATTGCGGGCCCTCTGGACAGCCCGGATTTGGACCTCTCGGTCCGAGCTGGTAATTGCCGTCCTCCAGGCAGCTTCTGTGCTGAGAGGCTCGCCATCGCGCAGCGCCGCGCATTGCCAGAGCATGTGGGGTAACGTGCAACGTCTCTCTTCGCAATGAGGGCATTGCGGCTTTATGCTGTCGATAAACTTGCTGTACACTAAAGGCGACGGGTAAGTACCCGTTTGCAGCATTCTTAAAGTGACTGACTGGGCCCTAGAGAGTTGCGGGTGCGGGAGCGGAAAGCTACGCCTGGCCAATTGATAATTTTTGCAAATTTCGTATGAACGCTCGTGCATAGCTCGAGAATCAGTGAAAATGCGCGTGCGCATGGGAATCACCACGGCCATTGCTATAGCAGCCTGCTCTGCCCTAGCCGGCGTGGTATCTCGAAGAGATGCTGCTGTGAGGATTTTACCGTGAAGGTCAGTGACCACAGCCACGAAATTGGATGTGCCGGCATACTGTGCTGCGTCAACGAACGCCACAAGTTCAGGGGTGGCAGCGGCAGAACTGAGGAGCGACCTAGCCCTAGCGGCCCGGCGGCCGACATTGTAGAGAGGGTGAACATTTCTAGGAATTTGTGAGACCGTAATCTGCTCCCTCAATTTGGGTGGAAGCTGTATCTTTTTGTCTGCTACCATAGTTGGTTCGCAGCCCAGAAACTCCAGGATGCGTCTCCCCGCTTTGGAAGAGGACAGTCGTGAGCTTGTGCTGTTTGTTGCGCTTCTGCAATCTCACTAAATGTATTATGCATACCAAGAGCCTTGAGCTTTTCCTCATTTGTGTTGTTTGGAAGGCCTAAGACCCTCTTAATGCACTTTCGAATAATCGCATCCAGTTTCCCTTGTTCTTTCCTTTCCCACCTATGCGCTGCGGCAATGTAATTAATGTGACTCATAAGAAAGGCATGGAAAAGCCTCATGAGGTTGGCCTCACAAAGCCCTCCACGCCTGTTAGACACCCGAAGTATAAGCTTGACCATGCTCTCCGCCTTTGCCGCAATACGAGTCAGAGTATGAGAGTTACTTCCGTGCTCCTCCAGGAACATGCCTAATATCCGAATTTTATCGACACGGGGGATGGCCTGCCCTGACCGTGTGTGAATTTCGATCCTGATCTCTTCCGGCGGAAATGGAATAGTGGTGAACTTGCGTTTCTCCGGCTGTGTGTACAGGAGGAGCTCCGACTTGGCGGTCGACAAGTGCAGCCCCGTGCTATCCAAAAACTCCTCCGTGCACCTGAGGGCCTGCTGGAGGGACTCCTCAACGTCTCCGTCCTTACCCCCAGTGCACCATATAGTAATATCGTCCGCATACAGCGCATGTCCGATGCGGTCGATACGAGAGAGTTCGAGCGAGAGTTTTCTCACCGCGATATTAAAAATTAGCGGCGAAATGACCGATCCCTGAGGGGTTCCCCTAGGTCTAAGGTGAAATTCCTTGGAGAAGAGGTCCCCGAGCCGAATGGTGGCAACGCGATCCCTAAGAAAAGAGCGGACGAACCCGTAAAAGCGGGCCCCCAATCCCAACTCAGAGATCGAATCCAGTATGTGAAGATGTGAGATATTATAGAAAGCTTTCTCCAGATCGAGTGCAAGAATCCGTCGGACATCTCTGGTGTCTATGTCGAGAATTTGATGTTTAATCATTTTTATAACGTCCTGCGTAGAGAGCGCGGGACGAAAGCCAATGAGATTGAAAGGGAAGAGCTCTATTTGTTCAATGTGATGGGAGATTCGGTTAAGGATTGCATGTTCCGCGACCTTACCCATGCAAGACGTGAGCGAGATCGGTCGGAGCGTGCCGAGCCCGAGAGGTTTACCAGGCTTGGGAATGAGGACGACAGAGGCCGTTCGCCACTCCTTCGGCACCCGCCCCGACTCCCAAACCCGGTCGACCTCGTCAGTTAGTAGCTCAATAGATCTATCGTCCAGATTTTTAAGTAGCCTGTTAGTGATACCATCCGGCCTGGGAGCCGATTTTCCATTGAGATCCAAAAGGACCGCCCTGATCTCTGCCGTGTTGAAGGGGGAGTCCAGCTCCGCATCCTCCAGACCAGAGAAATCCGGGTAGTCTGCATCCGTGGTAGCCCCCAGGGGGAGGTACCTATCCGCCAGCTGTTGTAATATTTGATCATCGGAGAGCCCAGCAGACCTCTCCTTGTGAATGAGCCGATCAACAGTGTGTTTCTGATTAGCTTTAGTTTACTTATCTCCCAGGAGGTGCTTGAGAATGTTCCATTTCGCCCCTGACCGCATCTGCCCATCGACAGCGTTACAGACCTCATCCCATTGTTGTCTGGCCAGGGTTTGGCTGTACGATTCAATCTCCTGTTTGAGCAGAGCAATTTTCTTTCTGAGCCGCCTGTTGAGTCGCTGCGTACGCCATCTGTTAAGTAAGGAGTTTTTGGCTTCAAGGAGCCTCGCTAGGCGGCTGTCCATGCGTTCCGTTTTAAGATCCGTCTCCACCACCTTAGTGGCAGCTTTAACATCTGCCCTAAGACGCTCAAATAGCTGGCCAAGGTCATCGTACTCTTTTTCATCGCTTTGTCTGAGTTCCCGAAAGGCATCCCAATCAACAATTTTGAAAACCCGCGGCGGCGGTGCTTTAACATCGAGGGAGATAGACGCGATGAAATGGTCGCTCCCCAAGTTCTCATGCAAGTTCTGCCAGAAAGGGCACTCGACGTTCCTGACAAAAGCCAGGTCCGGCGTGGTGTCCCTTGCTACAGAATTGCCGAGACGTGTGGGAAAGTTGTGATCAGTAACTAGTAACATATTAAGATTGGTAGTATGCTGCAGAAGCGCCCGCCCAATGCGCAACATCAGACATGGGGCTCATGTCCAGTCCCTTGAACAAAAAGTGAATTAGGCAATTCGAATCCTCCGGCATCTCTGCGGGGCGAAATGGGGTGGTACTACAGAGTCGTTATTAGCCCTACATGTTGCCTGGATACGCCCCATCGTAACTTACTCACTGCCTTTGCTGCACGGACTTTCAGCCTCCACCGAAAGGAGACCACTTGTTATTGGCAAGGAGCTTGAGGGTATGTCTGGGTTTACGACGGTCAACTTCCAGTGCTTTAGTGTATGCGGAGGCTCAAGATCCACCTTTGGCAGTGCTCCGAACTAAAGAAATATCTCGAAATTTATTTAGAATTTTCACGCAACATGAAAGTCATTTTTTATCTGGTGCACTAACACAAAGGACGGCAACGAGACCTCAGGACACTTTATTATCATTTCAAGCAGTAGTACCAGAATTTAAACAATGGAAACCTTCAAAACCACCTTGGACGCTGCCACTTCTCAACGTTATCCGTGAAATAGACGGCAAATAGAAGAAAGCAGAAATGGCACCTCTAGTAACGGCACAGTTGGTGCTTCATCAGCTTCATGTAATGCCTAATGAAAAAACGAAGATATATACAGACGGATCATGCACTGAAAAGCGTCAAGCGTAAAGGGAAAAGCGTAAAGGTAAATGAAGAGGCTGATAGCCTCGCGAAGAAAGCATTGAAGGAAGGACGGGATTCCGCAATCCCTATGTCTGGGGCGGATATTCGACATTTTATATCGCAAGGAGCTAAAATTTGTTCGATGGAGAAGTGCTTTGAGAGCCCTAAATTAAAGGAAACGGTACTGTATAAAGTTGATCCACACAGAAAATTTTCCATAGCTACAGACCTCCCACGACACCTAGAGACATTAATCCACCGTCTTCGATTGGAAGTAGCATACACAAACAGCTTCCTGCACAAGACACATCGTCCAACTCACCGGAATGCTATTGTGGTCATGCAGAAGAAAATGTTCGCCATATTCTTTTGGAGTGCGCTAAATACGCGAATGAAAGGGAAAAATTAAAGAACAAATTAGCAAGTTTGCACAGACGGCCGCTCACAATAAAGAAACTACTTAAACCATGGCCTGAGATGCATCTCCAGAAAAGAGCAATAATCTTCCTGACAGACTTTTTAGTGGAGACCGGGCTGGACAAGCGTCCATGACAGACAGCCAGAGATGGGTATATATAAATTGTGGTCATGTATATACTGACAGTAGAATAGTAAGGTGTGCGTGTAAATAGTTTATGACTGTGTGAACTGCGCGAAGAAAACTGTGTATTGGCATGATATTTGAACTGGTTTCAGTGTGATATTATGTTTTTGTTTCTTTTTCGTATTGTTAATTTTTGGGTACCGTTCTGTATCATTATTTTATTTTTTGCTGCAGCACTTTGTGATATGGAGTAGCCGAGGCAATACGCACCTCAACCTCTCCGCAGCAAAACAGTTAAAGCAGAACAGAACAGAACGGAACTCTGCTCACTTCGTGTTCATTAGTTTTACACCTAACATTTTCTTTTCCGTTGCTAGCTGCGTTGTCCTCCACTTAAGTTGAACCCTCTTTGCATTCTTCTGGGTTTTGCTTTGTAGGTAAATGGCGGTAAAATGCAGCTGTTATATATCCTCCTCTTGAGAGATAGCGGCAATCCACCATTCATGTTTGAGAATGCTTGCCGAATGCACTCCACCCAATTTTTTTTCTTCTAATTACTTCAATCTCGTGGTTCGGCTAAACGGTTACTTCCTGTCTTAAGTAGACGTACTCTTTTACCACGTCAAGTGAACTATTAGTTATCTCGAAGCGTTGTTTTCTTCCGACATTGTTGTACGTTACTTTCGTTTTCTGCAGACTAATTTTAAGACCTACTTTTCTGCTCTCTTTGTCTAACTCGTAATAATGAACTGCAATTCGCCCCCTCAGTTACTCAGCAATGCAACGTCATCGGTGAAGCGCATGTTACCAAGACGCTCTGCATTAACTCGTATCATTAACTTTTCCCCTTTCAGGTCTCTGAAAACCTCCGGTATGCACGCGGGAAATAGTATTGGGGAAAATGTATACCCCTGTTTTACGCTCTTCTTTATTGCTATTTTGTCGCTTTCTGTATAGAGCACTATGGTGGCAGTTGATTTGCTCTAAAATTCTTCCAGAGTGTTTATATATGCTTCGGCAACGCCCTAATTTTGTAGTGTCTGCATGACTGCTGATATCCGCGAACTGGTTATGCCGAATTCTAAATTCATCCAATGAGCAAATGGTCTTGTTCTGTTTTTGCCACATGCTGACAAAATTAGCATAAAAATTGGCCCGTATCTGCATGTTTCACTGCAAATGTCATCTAAAGACGATGGTGTTGCGTGTGGAGAGAGTGAACAAAACGTTTATTTGATGTTATGTGCGAGAAATTCAGTTAATTGTATTCTGGCAGCGCTGCGTTAGAGAGTCTCAATCCTTGCAGCGAAGGCGAACGAGTGCATCGAGGCACGTTAAACACGAGCGCCATCTGGCAGTTATCTACGAAAAAGAAGGAAGGCGTGCGCGCCCGCGGAGAAAGATGTGTGCCTGTCTCGGAGGTGATAAGGGATAAGCTGCAGAACGCAAAGCGACATGCAGGTGCCACCACCACGTCGTCTTAGCAAAGCGTTAGAAGCACTTGCCTTTTTAAATGCGAAGCATTTCTTAGCGAACTTCAGCCACTTTGAGCGTATCTATCTATCTATCTATCTATCTATCTATCTATCTATCTATCCATCTATCCATCTATCCATCTATCCATCTATCCATCTATCCATCTATCCATCTATCCATCTATCCATCTATCCATCTATCCATCTATCCATCTATCCATCTATCTATCTATCATCTATCCATCTATCTATCTATCCATCTATCTATCTGTCCATCCATCTATCCATCTGTCCATCCATCTATCCATCTGTCCATCCATCTATCTATCTGTCCATCCATCTATCTATCTGTCCATCCATCTATCTATCTGTCCATCTATCTATCTATCTATCTATCTATCTATCTATCTATCTATCTATCTATCTATCTATCTATCTATCTATCTATCTATCTATCTATCTATCTATCTATCTATCTATCTATCTATCTATCTATCTATCTATCCATCTATCCATCTATCTATCTATCTATCCATCTATCTATCTATCTATCTATCATCTATCTATCTATCTATCTGTCCATCTATCTGTCCATCTATCTGTCCATCTATCTGTCCATCTATCTATCCATCTATCTATCCATCTATCTGTCCATCTATCTGTCCATCTATCTATCTATCTATCTATCTATCTATCTATCTATCTATCTATCTATCTATCTATCTATCTATCTATCTATCTATCTATCTGTCTGTCTGTCTGTCTGTCTGTCTGTCTGTCTGTCTGTCTGTCTGTCTGTCTGTCTGTCTGTCTGTCTGTCTGTCGTCTGTCTGTCGTCTATCTATCTATCTATCTATCTATCTATCTATCTATCTATCTATCTATCTATCTATCTATCTATCTATCTATCTATCTATCTATCTATCTATCTATCTATCTATCTATCGGCCTGCGACTTCTAGCTCTCCTGGCCATTTCAATAATGGTATTGATACCAAACTTGGTATGGCACTGTATGAAGAACATATCTGTCTAGTCATAACATGAAAATCATGACATGTATGTCATGAATGTCATGATTTACAATTCATGGTCCTGAAGCTCCTGTGGTGGTTTCGTTCACATGGCATGTTGCAAAACTGGTATGGTATGACATAATTGCATGGAGAACACTAGCGACAGACTCTAACATGAAAATCATGACATGCGTGTCTGTAACAACACGATTACATGCCATGCTCATGATGCGCTCGCGGCCGTTTCACTAGCGTCACATATACCAAATTCGGTATTACGGTATGTGAATGGATGACGAAGGTATGCGACTGGTGCAAACATGATAAACATGAGATGCGTGTCATCTAAAAAACTGACTACATGCCACGCTCATGATGCGCTGGCGGCCGTTTCCCTAGCTTCACTTATACCAAATTTTGTATTACGGGACGTGAATGGATGACAAAGGTATGATACTGGTACAAACATGGTAAACATGAGATGCATGTCATGTAACAACATGACTACATGCTACGCTTATGGTGCGCTCGTGGCTGTTTCACTAGCTTCATATGTACCAAACTCGGTATTACGTGACGCGAACAGACGACATAGGAAAATGACTCATTCAAACATGATAATCATGACATGCGTGTCATCTAACAACATGACTACATGCCACACTCATGGTGCGCTCGCGGCCGTTTCACTAGCTTCACATATGCCGAATTTGGTATCATGCAACGTCAATGGATGACGAAGGTATGTGACTGGTGAAACATAATAATCATTAGATGCGTGTCATGTGAGAACGTGACTACATGCCACAGTCAAGGCGCCAATACCTTTCAACATGACGTGGTGCGCGTGCTCGCCGGCGTTCATTTTGTCGCGTCACGCCGGCGTTGCTTCGCCAGGCGCCGGTACTGCCATATACTCACAGGTACGCCGCGCTGCGTTGCTTTGATGCATGCGCGTTTCAGCGCGTCCGGCATCCCTCCGTCACGAAACGAGAGAGACGCAATGATGTCTCGGTAACGCATCGGCATAGAGTAATGTTACTCTGTGGCATCGGCGCGAAATGAGACATGCTGCATTTCACGCCGGTTGCCGTCGGGCCGCACCGACGGACGCTGGTCGCGCCTGGCATCAGACTATAGAGTGCTCGCGTTTTGCTAACGTAGCGTCGCTGTGCCCAGAGTGCGTGCGCGTCAACGCTACAGTGGAGTATATTGGGACCTTTGTGATGCGCTCGCGGCTGTTTTGCTAGCTCCCCATATACCAAATTTGGTGTTACATGACGTCAATGCATGACGAAAGTACATGACTAGTGCAAACATGATAATGCTGACAAGCGTGTCATTGAAGAAAATGACAACATACCACGCTCATAGCGTGCTCGCAGCCGTTTTGCTAGCTCCACATATACAAGTTTGGTATCACGTGACGTGAATAGATGACGAAGTCAAACGACACATCCAAACATGATAATCATGACACGGAAGTCACGTACGGCATCATTTACCTCCACCTCGTAACATTGTTTGTGTTGATTTTAGAGTGACATATAAACATTTCTCATTCACGCTTCGCATATCATCGATTCCCGCTGTACGTGGGATCTGCCAATTTTTTTGAGCCTCGCGTTGCACTGTCAGCGCAGCGTGATAAATGCTATGGTCCTTAGAATTACCTGCGTGTGGCTTTTCTAGTAAAAAGGCACACATACCATACATCGAGGTGTTGTTATGGTGCCTCAGATATGAGCAATAATTGCTTTTTAATTGATAATCGCACAAGTATGAACGCTGAAACTTGAGAAATATTAGTGGGCGCGGCGGATGGGGTCGGCCCTTTAAGATGTCGTTTTGTGCCGTTGAAAAGATCGTTACCGCAGAAAGGCTGAGGTGCGGTGAACCACCGAACATTTCACGTAGATCGCCAAAGATTAAGCGCGGGACGGCTTTATGCTCTCCCATAGTAGAGTACTGAGTACTCAAAATCGCTAAAACTGTTTATAAACACACAAATGTACAGACAGACAGACAGACTGACAGAAAGACAGACAGACCAAAATTTTGGCGTCGAAGGTCCCCAAGAAAGACTATCATCTTTTGAAGTTGCTTACACAAGCGTAGCCACTGCTGACGGGGGCTATTTGGGCACTCCGTGTAGGTTTACTGTAAAAGCTCCTCGAAAAAATTTCTGCATGGTAATAAATTATTTCACGAATCTTTCAATGATTTGCATGCTGCCACGAGGGATTTTCCCAAAATATTCATTCAAAGTATAAAATTGCCTTGAGCCTACCGATGACCTGCACGCTGAAGCTATGCAGGAGTTAAATCCTCTGAATACAAGGGGAAGCTCCATGCTGATTGATTGATTTGTGGGGCTTAATGTCCCAAAACCACCATATGATTATGAGAGACGCCGTAGTGCAGGGCTCTGGAAATTTCGACTCCCTGGGGTTGTTTAACGTGCACCCAAATCTGAGCACATGGGGCTACAACATTTCCGCCTCCATCGGAAATGCAGCCGCCGCAGCCGGGATTCAAACCCACGACCTGCGGGTCAGCAGCCGAGTACCTTAGCCCTTAGACCACCGCGGCGAGGCAAGCTCCATGCTGCCGAGACAATCCGAGCTAATAAAACTTTTGTGTGGATTGCGTTGTGCTGGTGGCATTAGATGACGGAGTTCGACCTTAAAGGAATAGGCGTTGGGGAACGCTGCACTCAAATGCAGACGGGTGTAGACTCTCTAACTTTCAGAAAAGATAAAGCGGTTTTTGCCGCAAGCGTGGATCTATACAGAATACAGTGGTTGGCATATGTGTACCAGGGTGTTTGGCACTTCTGGAATGTCTCACTGCGTGCTACCTTAGGTCTTGAGGCACGTTAATATTTGATAGCTGGTCTTCCTATCTTGCGTACGTAGGTATCTTATAGAGTTAAAAAGCGGACGTGGTTGACGAAAATTCATTGAAAGAAATTAATTATTGGACCGTGCATGACATTAATTTTTCATGGCTGTGTGGCTGTGAAGCTACGTCCCTGACGTATGAAGGAAGGTGGACACTGGTGCACAACCATCAAGAAATCATTATTTACTCTCTCGTACACACAGTCTCTTTTCACCAATGGCCTTGCCACCATTCGTTGCGATGCCCTTAGACATTCTCAGCCTTCAGCTGGAAGTTATGGAATGTCCTGGAGTTCATCTCAGATTTCCGGTAAGTTGGTGTCTTGCTTATTGCGAATTATAGAGAAAATATATATTGACCTTTGAAACAAATGCCCATTTAGGCTGCACACTCAGAGGCGAGCGAAGTGTTGGTTGAGTGGAATTTCCATTGGCGAAGCTTCAGCGCTCCCCAAACTTTTTCTTTATACAGTGGTAGTGACTAGTTTGGCAGTAAGGTCGGCGTCTTAGAAAGGAATATCGGTGGATGCAGGTGTCCAGTAAATCCTGTGTCTGCCAAGCATATTCTAGCATAGGATAGCGATGCGCAGTACGCAGTAGCAAAAGGGTGGGAAAAGGGACTGTGGGAGAGAAGGAGCCATGTGAGGGTGATAAATAAGAAAAGTAGTAGAGAGGCAAAAGCATGGCACAGTTTTGTATAGCATAGTTTACGTGCCACAGTCTAGGGGTAGTGTACTAAAGATGTCGAGTGGTGGCACACAGTCTCGCTGCTTGAGGCCTTCCTTGTCCACCATATGCGCGGCACGGCAATCATTCACTAGTGAAGGCACCGTGCCCAAAAACTGCTATAGGCGTGTCGGCGGCGCCCAGCTAACCCGGTGCTATTTCCGATGCGATTTTCATTTGGTGTCCATCGTTATCGAGCCCTGTACTTGTCGTAAGCCTAGATGGATGAAATTTCAAAAGTTTTCGTGGATGCTTACATCAGAAATACCACCAGTTCTTGTAGTCGATGCGACCGCTGCAAGGTACGCTAGGTTTTTTTTTAAAAAAAAGGTGGAGGGCTGGTAGCCGTAGTGAAGATTCACGATATCAGTGCAAGTGAGCTTCATTTTTTGCCGGACTAGTTGATATCTTATTCTGAATGAACAAGATGCCGAAACACCACCACGAGGTGTAAGAGACAAAAAAAAAAAGAGACTGGGCGTTCGCTATTCTTATTTCTTCTGTCCTAATTCTTTGTTCTCGTATTGCTAGGCGTCTAGCTTATTCAAAAAAAAAAACTAGGCCAATTTATTACAAGTTATCTGTGCTCAAATGACTATGTTATCAACTAGTTTCCCAACAGGAGAATGCCGAACATTTACGGTTAATGAAGCTGCGTATGGTGCGGGTTGACACGTGCTCTATTAAATGGAACCCTCTCGGCATTACGATGGCTCGAGGATATCAAAGGTCTAACCTAACTTTACCAGACTTGCACCGCGTACAAATAACCCTCGTCCTGAGGGGCACTGCATGAATACTGTTGCATTCATGCAGTGTCCCTCATTGACATAGAATTCACGGCTCATTAACATAGGGTTAGAAAAAGAATCCCACTGGTTGTTGATAGCATGCTGCTGTTATAGTAATTTTCTATGTTATAAAAAAAGTGTTTCTCAGTTGTACTTTGTAGTTGCTGTATAGTTGTTTTTAATTTATACATTTCTCTTCCTTCATCGCAATGTTTATTTTATATTCAGTTGAAATGTTAATATTGCGTTAATGCTTTATACTTTGTAACATGCTTTCTTCTATTGTTTTGAAACAAAATTCACCACTGTCTGCCTGGGGGACCGGAGTTTTGTCAAGCCGAAGAACTATCGGCTTTTTCTCCAGTTCTCCCTTTTTTACCTTTGTATGAAATGATGAAAATAAAAAAAAATTTTTGATTGTATTAGGGTGGGATGGGTGGGCGTCTATATTTTCGTGCATGCTAACATAAAACCTAATGTCGCTAGGCGCAGATGATCAGTGCCTCTGCTCTCTACACTTCTGACACTTTACAATAAAGCAGTTCAATTTATAGTACAAGGGTCTATCAGCACAACTGTAATAAAAAGTTATGCCCATAGACAGCCCAACTGCATACTGCTGATGGCACGTCGAGAAAAGTGGGTTTTAAATTCAAAACGAAACTGTGAAGTTCATTGTGCAGATGAACGCTTTTCGTGGAAGCGAGTAATTAGTGCCGAAAGTAAACAATTTGGGTTGTTTTCACCATAAAACTGAGATTTCGTTATGAGGGATGCTGAAGTGGAGGGCTCTGAAAATTTTCACCATTATGTGCCGTTTACCGTGCCCAGTTCATTGAAGTAAATGACTCTTAAGCGCTTCGGCTCTGTTTATACTCGGCTGCCAAAGCCGGGATTCGCTAGAAATCCAATGTGTCAGTAAATAACAAAGTCACAAGTACGGTGCAGTGCTGTGTACAGCGGTAACTGGCGCTGTTCAGCACGTTACCGCGCGGTTCGTAAACTATTGTCGTCAGTGTGCTTGGTGTACTATGTGCTTGACGGGGAAATATAGCAAATAAAGAGATGTTTAGGGACGAAGCTCCTTAGGGCTGCATGGGCACTCTTTAGGACTGCCAATGCATTTACACTATAATGGCGGAGAGAATGTCGCGGGTAGGAATGCCTAGAAGGGAGAGGGAAGTGGGCGTAGGTTAGCAGACGCTGTCGGCGTTGCGAGGTGAGAGAGGGGCGTAGGAGTAGAAAGAGAGGTAAAGAGCAGCGCATGCGCAAAAAGGGTGTTAACGCCGCTAAAAGGGATGTCTAGAAGAAATAGAGGGGAAAGCACGCAGGCAGGTTAGTTGTGGTGGAAGAGATGTGGAGACAGTAACACGCAGCTATTGGTCAGAGGGGAGGAGGAGAGGTGCGCATACGTGGTGTGAGTGCAGACACCACCGATACCGCCGGACCTAGACCCGAGCAAGAGATGCTTTGCATCTAAAAAAATTCATAACACATCCAAAGAGTGAATGATGATGAGTGGGGCGAAGCGTCCGCCTACCCGTCTATCCGTCCGTCCGGTCGTCTGCCTGCCTGCCTGCCTGCCTGCCTGCCTGCCTGCCTGCCTGCCTGCCTGCCTGCCTGCCTGCCTGTCTGTCTGTCTGTCTGTCTGTCTGTCTGTCTGTCTGTCTGTCTGTCTGTCTGTCTGTCTGTCTGTCTGTCTGTCTGTTCATCCGCTCCTATCACACTAGAGCACGCATCGGACGGACTAATCAACGCTTCGTCAGTGAATATGCAGTGAGTTTTTTGTTATAACTGCACCATCTGTCCTCTTTAATCGTCATTTATAGGAAAACCACCAACGCCATCTTGTGATATTATTTCCCAAGACATATACACACAAGGCCATCTTGTGAGCAATTCTTAAAACAAACTAGAAGTGGCCAGTATACCTCACTACGAGGGAACGACCCAGACACTATGGAGTTTCGCCCCTAAATTTGAGTTTATGTGTATATCAATTGAGTATATGACAACACAGCACAAGATCATCTGCGCTGTCCGTGCGTGCGTCCATCCATCCGTCGTTCGTGTGTCCGTGGATCTGTACGTCCGCGCATCCTCGCATCCATCCCTATGTCGGTCCATCAGACCGTAAATGTGTGCGTCTGTTCGTCCGTTCGAGTTATATACTAGGTGGTGGATTCCACGTAGATATTACTGACCTTAGGACCTAGCTCCTGCCACTCGTCATCATTCACTTGGTGAAGATGCGTAGATCTTTTTCTGACTGTGCTGTTACTGCTGCTGTGTTGCCCGATAGCTTGTCCAATACCAGGCTGATCGCCGTCTTGTTCCGTGCACAGTATATCCGTGTACAATGAATCAGAGGTCCGTGTACAATAGATCAGAGGGAAAGCGAGATAGCGTTACCAAGAAACACAGCTCAAGCAAAGGTGGAGCGATGCGGCTGCCGTCTCCGTCTCGAGAAAGGAGTTGGAGCGGAGGAAGGCACTGTGTGGGTGTGGCATGAAATTTGCACTTTGACCGAGAAGACGTTGGTGCCCGCAGTGCAGGTGCCGTTGATTGAGAGAGGATGAGCAGACAACTGATAGGGGTTGCTTCTATCACGATAGCGTTAAAGAGCTCGTGTCGCAGAAAACTTAACGCTGGCATCGGCCCCGTTGGTTGTGAGGGAAAAATCGTCTGTGCATCTGTGACCGAAAAAATCAAGTTATCGAGATAGCCGTGGGAGGCCGCTACTTGTCGACGCCGCGCGCGCGCGATCCCGCTGAACAGCCGCGCAATCAAAGAAAAAAAAAGTGCTCAAGGTCACGAGGCGTGGTTATTTATTTGCCCTGCCACCCCTCTCTGCTTAGCTTTCAGCGCTTTTGTTGGGACGAGAGAAGAGGTAATGCAATTGCAGCATGCGACAAACTTTTGTAATTCCACTCACACTGTACGGATTCTTAAAATTTTTGCGGCGTTGAATACGTGAGGATATGCGCTCTTCTAGTGAATTCATTCCATGGTTATTTAAAAAAGTGTTTCAGGTCACCTTTAACACATTTTGTTCGACAGTTGTCACGACAAAAACGAACCCAATCGGTGATCATAGCGCGCGCTATTCTAATATACTGTGTACGCGTTTGTGTGCGTGCGTGTGTATGTAACAAAACATATGAATAAGTATGCACTTAACAGTTGAAGGCTACACTAGGGGCTGGATTTCGCTGTCACGTTCATCTCTGAAAGGCGAAGCTTAAGGATCCCCCATTTTTTTCATTTCGAAGCTTGCGTTGGACCATACACAGCACGAAAGTCGTTTCGCTCTCTGCAGGGACGGCGTTTTTTTACGCCAGCTGTCATGTTAAAGGACTGAGCCACTAAGCCTTGTTTCATATAACATTACAATTTCCTGTTATCACCTTAATTGATTCGCCCTTGCGGCGAAACTGAGTTTCTTTTGAAAGCTATGAAACAGAGCTCAAAGTATCCGTTCACAGAGGTGAGGGAATCAACTTTCTTGTATACAACAAATACTAGAGGTGGCTAAGCTTGAATAAATGGCAAGTCGTATGTAGCCCTCGTATATTTCGCCCCGTTTTATGTTAATAAAACTGCTATGAGAAACAAGTGTACATTTATGACGTTCTTAACCCGGATGGTGTATTCTGTTGTCTTTTCTACCATGCTTTTCAAGTACGGTTACTACCACGACATTACCCACCAGAAAAACTTCAAAGATGAACTCTATGATGGCCTGATTTACCGAGTATTCTTCTACGGGTATAGTGATGGGTAAGTAATATATTTGAGTGCGAAGAATCTTTTTGTAAACTGGAGGCCCTTTGGATCCGTCCGTCCGTCCATCCGTCCGTCCGTCCGTCCGTCCGTCCGTCCGTCCGTCCATCCATCCATCCATCCATCCATCCATCCATCCACCCATCCACCCACCCACCCACCCACCCACCCACCCATCCATCCATCCCATCCATCCATCCACCCATCCACCCACCCACCCACCCACCCATCCACCCACCACCATCCATCCATCCACCATCCATCCATCCATCCATCCATCCATCCATCCATCCATCCATCCATCCATCCATCCATCCATCATCCATCCATCCATCCATCCATTCGTCCTGTAGCGAAATGACTCATCGCCAAACGTGAAAGAGAGACGTCTGTTTATTGCCAATTCTAGCGGCGAACTGCCCCGACCACGGGCGCGTGCCCCGATTCACCCTCTGCTTCCTCTTCTTCGATAGAGTGAAGCACGCTCCACGTTTCTCCGTTATTATTTTGCAACATTCTCCCAGGAGGCCCAAGATGAATCCCACACGTCAGAGGTGAAACTTCCGCGGTAGCAATTAAGGTCTGACAAAGATAGGTGGGCGCCTCGCTGGCATGTTTTCCACCGGCCAAGTGCAAGGTGTTGGCGATGACGAACCTTGCGTTGCGATACATGTTCTTTCGAAAGCTCCAAGGCGGAGATATGGTGTCACAGCGAGATGTCTCGATCCGTCGATAAGCAATGGGACGGTGCGAAGTGCTTTATCTTGTCGGGATCGCTGTTCCGACATCATCATGGTGTAATGCTTAACAGAGTTGCGTTAGCGGGACGATTTATACGGTTTGCCGGTGATTCTAGTGTTGAGCCAGGCTTATAACCCTCATGGGGTTCCTCCAGGTTAACCATATATGTGTCTTTTCCGCCGGAAGGCGTATGATGAAAGTGAGGCAAGTAGTCCGGAGAATCGCCCGGCGCCAAGTTGCCCTTATCGTAGACATCGTCCTCGAAGGAACTTTTGCGCTCGTTGTGTTCCTTCTGTGGTCTGCGGTCGAAACATTCTTGAGTGGGCTTTCGCAGTTGACGAACAGCACGTAATTTCTTGCACGCCGCTCTTCTCGCTTCCGGCAGCGCCTGAGGATCGCGGTCATTAATTTGCGGCTGTCGTACACCTTCACGTACTTGAGACCGACCATTATAAGGAACATAGTAATCCTGGCATACTTGAGAGCGGTGTACTCGACGTGACGAATGTCGAAGATGTGACCATGACTGGTCTAGAACAAGCCGCGCACGTTCGGCGTTACCACCATGGCGCTGTTGATGACGAAAACTTGTGCATTCATGACGACTGTCGACTCGCTGGCCTGGCATCTCAGATTTTTCTATGGTTCTGTCGCTGGCCACGGCATCATCAAGTTGATGCCACTTATTTCCCTGCTCGAATGCAGATCAGACGGGGTGCATCTCAAAGGTTCGAGAATGCATTTCATCGATTCCGATAGCATCGAAAGGTGACAGTGACGATACGTCAATGTTCGCAGCGGAATCGTGACTCATGGCAAACAGCGCGCCAGTCGGGAAGCATATGTCGGACTTCATAGGGCCTTGCGCCATCCATCCAAAAGTAGTTTCGATCGCAGTTATACCTGTGCTGATGCGATTGATTTTCCCAGTGGCAACTTGCCAATAAGCGTCAGATTTGATGAGGACACTTATCTCTTCGGGTTGCCATGCATTTGGCTGACGGCTGACAGCTGCGTTGTACCCTTGTTCGTCAAGCCAGTGCAAAATTATTGGGGTCGAGTGGCGGGCTTGTGACGGTGCATATTTCAGGAGTGGTTAATGCTTCCACGGTTATTGCGGAGTCATCAAACTGGCTGTGCAGTCACACGTTCACACGGTGTAGATTCGTCTTCATGACCTTGAGTCGCCGAACGTGACGAGAGATAGCTCTTCTTTCCCGCGACGGAGCACTAAAGAATCTTTGACAGGTCTTCACGAACGTATGACCGCTGACTGTCGCGATCCAACAGTAACCGCACAAGGAGTCGTTGGTCTCCGAACTCTGCCTAAATTCGGCCTGTCTGCAATAATACAGGAGTAGATTCGATGTGACTGTCTTGGGCGGTCTCGGCGGTTCGCACGATACCTGATGGTGTTGACTTATTCTTTGGCCGTGGATGTCCCGCTGGCTTGGATAAGTCACAGAGAATAGTCAGGTGGCTCCGATGGCAGCTACCACACTTGAGGCCGATAGATTTTCGGCACAATCTGGCGATGTGATTGCGTGTTCCTCAGCGAAAGCAACGATTGGCGTACTGCAGCCTTGCTCGCTTCTCCCCAGCTGATAGGTTGGTGTTGCAGACAGCGATAGCATGACTGTTGGTTGGACATAGTGGGCATGGCGGTCTAACGGGCAATGTTGGTCCGGTTAGTGCTGAGACTGATGGTATGCATTCCACGACATGCACTTCTTCAAATATCTGGGTCCCGGGTTCATATTGCGATGCACGACCAGACTGTAGCCGACCCTCTTCCCGGATTTCCACTTGAATGCGGAGAAACGTTAGTAACCCCACGGCTAGCCGCGTTTGTTCTTCAGGGGTTTCGCCAATGCTGGAGGTGCAGTTTGATTCCTTGGATTTCTGTCTGTGCATAATGGCAAAATCCTCTGGCAGGCATCACATCAGGACACGGTTTAATTGATTGATTGATATGTGGGGTTTAACGTCCCAAAACCACTACATGATTATGAGAGACGCCGTAGTGGAGGGCTCCGGAAATTTAGACCACCTGGGGTTCTTTAACGTGCACCCAAATCTGAGCACACGGGCCTACAACATTTCCGCCTCCATCGGAAATGCAGCCGCCGCAGCCGGGATTCGAACCCGCGCCCTGCGGGTCAGCAGCCGAGTACCTTAGCCACTAGACCACCGCGGCGGGGCCAGGACACGGTTTAAGACCACGACGTACTGGTCGGGCGCAACTCTGAGGCCTTCCAATGCACTAATGTGGAACTGCACACTATCGTGCAGCAGACGAAGCTTTGAGACCTCTGACGAGCTTTTCACGGGGCTTAGCGCAAGGAGATACTCAACATGCTCATTCAGAAGCAAATCCTGGCGTCCAAAGCGGTCCATGAGGGCCTTGATTGCAAGTTCGTAGTTTTGCTTCACTAGGCTAATGCCTTCGACAGCTCGCTTCGCGCTCCCGGTCAAGTAGGTGAGCAGGTACTTAAATTTTTCGATGCGTGGCAGCTCGGTATTCTTGTGGATGGTAGCGTCGAAATGGTTCCTAAAAGGCTGCCATCCATGGAGACTATGTCGGTATCTGTAGCTTCGGTAGTTGTACTGAACGCTGACGGTGCTCTCTCACCTGGCCTGCTACGTCGGCAAAGTTCAGAGATTCGGGGTTGCTGGGCCCGGGCTCAGTTGCTTGAGCTTGCGTTCTGCCCATCCTCTCACGTTCTTGAAGCCAGAACTTGGCGCGCGACACTACGTAGAAAATTTTCTCGTTGTATTCCTGTGCTGTTTCTACATCGTGGTTGAGAATTTCTTTATCTGTAGTCACAAGGATGATGTCATCGAGCTTTCACAGTACTGCCTCTTGTCTTTGAGGTAATCCATGTGACCGTTAATCTGAGAGGTGTCAGGATCCGGTTGCTGCATGAGGTCCATTAGAAGTGCCAGGGCTCGGGTGACAACAGATCTGATTGAGCCGCGCTTCTTCCGAAGGTGGTCAGAGATCGCCATGGCCGTAACGTGAAAGGAAGTCTCTCGAGGGGCAGTCCCGGGTTTCGCGGCACCAACAATGTAGCGAAATATCTCGTAGCCCAGTCGTGAAAGAGAGACGTCCGTTAATTCCAAGTCTAGCGGTGAACTCCCCAGACCACGTGCGCGTGCCCCGATTCTCCCTCTGCTACCTCTTCTTGGATAGAGTGCGGCATGCTCCAAGTTCCTCCGTTATTATTTTGCAACAAATCCATCCATCCATCCATCCATCCATCCATCCATCCATCCATCCATCCATCCATCCATCCATCCATCCATCCGTCCATCCGTCCATCCGTCCGTCCGTCATTCCATCCGTCCGTCCGTCAGTCCGTCCGTCAGTCCGTCCGTCCGTCCATCCATCCGTCCATCCGTCCGTCCATCCGTCCGTCCTTCCGTACATCCATCCGTCCGTCCGTCCGTCCGTCCGTCCATCCATCCATCCATCCATGCATCTTAATTTAGAATGAACCAAAAGTAGTATAGTAGGGTAAGATGGTTTTACAAATGGGGTGCGCTGACTAAGACATGAATATGTTGGTGGTCACATCGCGTACGTCGTCTAACACTTTAGGCAACACAGTGGTACAGACCCGCGGGCAGCTATGTGCCACTGGTACGCGGGTAAATGACACAGGTGCTTGACACTTTGTATCTACACAAGAACAGCGAGAGCCCGCATGGGTAGTTTTGACCCGTGAGCGTTAAAAAAAGCTGAAGTCGGCCGCTTTGAAACAACGAATGAAAATAATAAGTGTCAGGATCCCAGCTGGGTTTGAACCCTAGAATTCTTCGTGGAAATCACGTATTGAACCACAAACCCACGCCACATTTTGGAGCGACTTTTCAAATCGACCCTAATATTCGTGAAATGTCAGTTATGGTTGCAGTGCTAGTTATCCGATTTCCTAAACATTACATATGTAGTCCTAAGATAGAGCCGCCACGTCGGCTTAACATCAAATGCAGTTAGGGGTCATCCACATAATTACAATTATGAAGCAGTGTCCAGGGCTACCATCCTTGCGAGCACCAGCGCTTCTTATCAGCTTATCGCTTCTGAAGTTGCTAATACTCATGTTACTGTTGGCATCATTCCCCAGGGGCAAACAACTGGTTATATAAACACCTGCAACTGCTCAACTTATGTCTGTGCAGGCAACATTTGTACATGAATTTAGTGTGATTTGATAACATGTTAGTCAGTAAAAATTACTACACGTACGGCCACCTTCCATCCGCATGCTTCGCCTAACGTCGATTCCCAAGGTACATGGTATCTGCCAAAGGTTTTCGTTTCTCTTAGCCATAGACATCTTTCGCCGTAAAATATCTTGCGCAGGCGTCATTTTAGTGAAACATCTATTGTGGTTTGAGTGATGCCCAACTGATTCTATAAACATTACATATCTACTTTATTGATACAGACCTCACAACAGGTTGGCCTCAATTGTATACTTAAGTGCCATCCCCTGAAGTTGGTCTACGTAGCGCTATCCAGGCGTACCATCATCGCAAGCACAAACGCTACATTGCAGCCTAGCACTTCTGGCGTTGATAATGCCACTGTTGCTCTTAGCGTTGTTACAGGAATTATACACAACTGGTTACATACATGTGCGACTATTCAGCAGCAATAACATTTATGCATACGTTTTCCGTAAATTCGTAACGTGTATCTAAAAAAAATACACCACAGTTAGCTTCTTTCCGCATGCGCATGACCTGAAGACAGACTCATCTGAAGACAGACTCAGTTTGTATAATTGTGCAAACTGAGTCTCAAATGGATAATGATTTTCGAACAAGTCACACGAACTAGACCCAGAAACACTAACAAGTTGAGACATGCGATAAGCGGAGTAAGATGATTTCTTCTCGAAATACTTCGCTGGTAGAGTAACTTTTTATGTTTTCATCTTAAAGCTTCGTTAATAAGTGCTTCGTTAATAGGTGCATTCTTATATTCGAAAGCCTGTGGTTAGTTGCGCACATGCGCACCTAATATAAAGCGCAGCATTAATTAGCCAAACGCAGATTTCACTAAAACGTTACCATTCATAAAGATGTCTTCACAAAGGCCAAACATGTACAGTTGACCTTGCGGCTCCTATTACTTAAACTCAGCTGCACTGTTTTTTGCTATTCCAGGGCGACCACGATTCTTGGAGTTTACTATAACAAGTCCTGGTACATTAGTACGATAGCCCTAGGTTACGGCTATATCACATGGAGTGCCAGTGCAACAGGTGGCGTAATGGAGAGAAAAGAACATTCACCAAGACAGAACTTTGATGGTAGCGTCTGCTCATTAGCCATTGAGTTAGATGGAAACGGCTTTCGAGTAAGTAATTGAACCACTTTTATAGCGTGAGCTGTGTTGGGTTCGTAATAGTAACACTGATCATTTCAAACTCTGCATGCGTGTGCATGTCATTCGCAACATACTTTTCTGATCGCAAAGCCAACCTAACAATGTTGCAATAAATGATTGATAACAAAACAGCCCCATTTTCCTAAATCTTTGCTGAGAACAAGCTCCATGAACCCTTCATCACCAATAAAAAACGGGCATGCCAGAAGTAATAATCTCGAGCAACCCCAGCACCACCCATATTTCATCTCTCCTGGAGCCAGATGTGTAGGTGTACAGGTTTGCATGTTACAATACCACAGTCGATACAGCGTAGTGTGCCCTGATTTACTTACCAAATCACTAAAACATCGTGCAATGGGTGCCTACCACACGTACCTGCACTACTTGCCTCAAGGGTTACCTCTACAGAAGCCGTTACTGAAGCTTACGCTGTGACAGTCTGGCGTTACCGCGCAGGCTAAGAGTATTTGTTTTTTGGTGGGAAGCCTTTCTTGATCTGAATTTGGAGCCGGACAGGGAAATGGTCAATTTACGCTACGTATGCATGGCAAAAAAGCGTTTCGGGGGAGAGGGCGCCATGGGCCCGGAGTTCCACCCTCTTACTACGCCACTGCGTACTGCAGGTACAGTTGCGAAATGCCTATTACATCTAAAAATGGAATGACGCTTCGTTAGGTAGAAAAAAAAAACAATTTTTTGTATCTTGCAGCCATGTGATATAGACTCTACAAAAGACTTGAGTGCTCGCACTTTCAAAATAACCTAGATACTTTTGCTTCGACACGCTGACAGAAATATGTAGCGTACTCCTATGGAGTCTGTGTGTTTTTCTCAAAATAACATTTATTATTCATGGCAGTGCTTAACTTTTTGTAGTGTATTGTGGCACAAAATAAATTCTCACACACGTTAGTTATTACCATTTAGGTAACTGTAAATATACTAGGTAGTCTAAGTAGATTTGTATTTTTTTATTACTAAAAGTGAATATTAAGCGGAAATCTTCATATATCTACAAACATAAAAAAATGAAAAATATAAACTCGTGTTCCGTTCAAAAGTTTGATTTATTAGCTGTAAAGCGTTGGTAGATACAACATTGCAATGATCTGTACTAAAGAAAAAAAATTCATTGTACGGAGCTCGTCGCTGGATGGTTCGCATTATATGTATTTCAACTACACGCACTAATCACAATTTCATTCTCTGAGGATGCTCAGCGAAGTCATCACGCTCAGTGTTCCGAAGCTGCTGACATAGTGAGCACTTCCTCTCGGCTGATCAACAGGCGCGTGGGTCAGGCAGTCGTCACCATTCGGCATCAGTCGGCATTAGGTCAGGCAGTCAGTGTAAACTAGACTTACACCAACGCAGGTGACTTCGTCTAAATTGGACCCATAGTGAACAGTAGTATTTACCCAGTGTCGGTAGCGCATACGTGTTCATGATGCCGATGATGATGAGGCCAATCAAATTACGGCTAGCTTAAATAGCATCGCGATTGAAAGTTTGTGAGGCGAGTAGTAAACATTCTACCACTCTTGCTATGTTGCAGGCAATCTGCAATAGGGCGAAAGCCCCATTACAGGACATGAAAGCAGTAATGTGTAAGTAATAAGCAATACAATTCTTCTGATATGTGCGTCACTGATGTTAGAGCGATGTCAGAAATTTTCGGGCACATTTTTTAAAGCGAATGCTGTACGTTGCAGTCCCTGTACTCTAATCAGACATAACACAGACAACTGACTCCTCATAGTTTTCACTCGCCATGCAATATAGCGCGTTTTCTTCAAATACTTGGAAGCATCACTAGGAAGGCACTATACATAAGGCATTCATCCCGTGTATGCTTATGCCTCTCTGCATGCACAGCAATAGTTCGTTACATTTGCAATGAACACGCAGAAACCCGTCATATTGCTCTAGTGGCTATTGCTTTATAGTGGCTTAGTACGACTGCTGAGTCATGGGTCGTGCTGTGGCGGCCGCATCGTCGATGGAGGCAGGAAATTCGAGGCTTGTGTATTTAGATATAGGTGTAGGCTAAAGAATCCGCTCCAGCAAAATTTTTGAAAGGCCTCCCCTACGGCGTTTTTTATAATGTTATCGTAGTTCTGGGTAAACAACGATGGGTATGGTGGCTCGTAAACGACATAAGCTATTATTTTTATTGTTGAATATGTAGAAACTCGCAGCTATTTTTATCTTGATTGTTTCTTTTCTGAAATATACAAAAAAAGAAATGTTACGTTCACTCGGAATGTGGTTAAATAGCGCGAAAATGCAGCATGAAACGTGTTGTGTTGCCCAGTGATTCGAATCTCAAAGAACGGCGAAAAAAAATTTCCGCATCAATTATCACAAAAACAATAAATAAATGCCTGTTGCCTCAATACGCCTTTTTTTATTCAATGAGCCTTCTATCCATTTTCTATAGCAGGGAAGAGGCCGTCATTTTCGTCTGTCGTGTCCTCTGCTACACTGTGACTACGTCACAAGCCTCCCGTGTCTTATGCGAAAATGTGCTCTGCAGCGCCCCCCCCTTCCCCCACACTTTTTTTTGTTTTTTGTTACTCGCTGTGACCAATACCAACATGTGCTCGTGCAGTTGAATCTGTTGGTGAACTGAAAATGATCAACTGATAGCTCACCCATCGCATTGCGGCTAACGAATATAATGCTCGCATGCGAACCACAGCTGAAAGCTCGAGAGCTTGCGCCATGTTTGATTTTAGTGACACTGCGCATGCAGGCATTGCATTGAGTTGACACAAAGTTGTTGAGTGCCGGATACGCATTTGGTCAGAGCCTTGGTGGTTACTTACTCACAGATAAATAAATTAATAAATAGATAGATAGATAGATAGATAGATATACAAATGCTCCATGGGCCTGCAGAACGCAAATAAATGCATACGGTAATGCGCGACCATACAGGTCATTTTTATACTTTAGGAGTCGTAGCAGCATTTTTCAATAAACTAAGAATGGCAAGTTCCCGTTGACTAGTCACTGAATGCTGGTTTTCTCAGAGTCATAGATGACGCACAAGGGATGCTGTTTCAGGCTTCATTGTGGACTGCGTGGCACATTTCTTTTTAATTCATAATAAACTGAAACACGATAATTAAATGAAGCTGGCGAAAAAAAAAACTGCATTTTCTCTGCATTCCAATCTTGTAACAAAGTTGATTGATTGGATTTATTAGCAACTTTTTTAAAACATCAATAATTCTAACCTCTACCTTGTTTCTTTTTCTGCAGCCTATACGTGGGAATACAATTTACAAATATTAAACTGTTATGTGGTATCAACACATGCATATTGCGAAAACAAGACCAAGATACCTCACAATGGCCTGGTAAGAATCACATTTGTTTTCTACGTAAGAACGAATAGCATATCATTATATTTCAGAGTGAGCCATTGTCTACAATGAAAATTTTTGCGCAGTAATCTTTCTAAAAAAAGCACTTTGACCATTTCAAAAAATTCAGCTTGTCATCACAAGCACTAATGCATTTATTACACAATCTTGCATCCCTAGAATGGCATTGATAAAAGTTTTTCTCCTTCGTACTTACATAGTCTAGCCATCCGAGGTTCGACACTACCAGAAATGCGAAGTTAACGTTCGGCTCTTTGAGAGAAGTTGTGCCCAGAAAAACCAAGAGCACTTTGACAATACTACTGACAAACAGCAGAGTCATTGTGTCTAAGCTAAGAGAGAAACTACACTGTTTATGGGAAAATGTTTGCCATATAATCGGTGGTAGCCACCAATGCTTGCGCAGTCGCGAGATAAAAAAACTACAAAAACTTTGGTACGAAAGCTGCAGCGGAAAAACATGGATACTGGGAGTACTGTTTACCAGCAAGGGTAGAATAGCGTTACACGCATGATCTACGCAAATCTCATTTTAAACCTCAAAGTGATTGGCCGTGAAAAAGTAGCAAATCCTAAATTGACAATACTGTAAAGAGCTATTTTTCGAGCAAGCTGCCTTTCCATGCCGAGTTACCTTACAGCGCACAAAAAAAAAAACCAAAGAAAAACGAAAAAGAACAACGTGGACTGATGAGAAGGCAGAACCAATGCATTACTGAATAACAACTGAAATATCCCAGTGGCTATAGGTTTAAAAAGTGGGGTTGTATGCCCCAAAACTAGGATATAATCATGAGTGACGCCGTGTTGGAGATGAATGATTGGATGGATGAAAGAAGTTTATTAATATCCAATTGGTGTGCTAGTGTCCGAGTCCGAAGCAGACCGCTTCCTTGTTGGCAGCGATTGCTGCCGCTTTGGGTCCCTGTTGGACCACCCATATTTGTCCCTAAAATTTAGGGCTACATATAGCTGCGTCCAACCGTTCTTCCATATTTCCTTGTCACTGCGTAACGCGGAGCAACGCCAGAGCATAGGAGCGAGATCTATGATTTCGTAGTGAGTTAGCATTTATCGCATGCTGTAGGAATAGAGAACTCCGAATAAAATTTGTTAACAGCAGGTTACAGTAAGTTGTTTATAATAGGCTTAGCCTGACTGTCTGAGCTCTCCTTAATTTTTACTGTGTGGAGGAGAGGAGAGCCTGCATCTGAGTGTTCGGTTAGCTCATTTACAAGAGAAGGTGATTCCTGTATTCTGAAACTTTAGCATCTTCTTGCCTTGTGGCTGCATGGTCGACAAGCCCCCATACAGCACTGTGGGCAGATTCTTTGAGCTTCGCGGGAGCACCTTGATTTCTCGCATGTGAGCAGAGAACGAAGCAACTGTGTGTGGTTTGATCACTTTCCTCTTGCGCAGAGCCAGAGCCTACTTATTTGGCAAGGCTAAGATGGCTGCCCCAGAATGAGTGTGGAGCATCGATCAATTTGTGTCGGAGAGTGCCTATGCAATGGCTGCTCGGCAATTTCGGATTCTGTGGTGCAGGTGGAAGCAGAGTTCATGTTTGCCATTCAGAAGTACTGTCGCGAAGGCTCGATTATTCGAAATGAAAGCCAGATCCACGAACGAGCATTTCTCGGCCTGATTTGTAGCTTTTTGATTGATTAATTAGTTAATTGATTTATTATGCATGATAGAATTTATTCTGACGATCCACCTTCATTGTTGACGTTGAGGATGCATGTTGCGAGAAATCCACTTAACGTCTAGGCGAATTTTGATGCGGCATTTTGGACTTGCGTTCTTTGTCAGTTTCTAGGATGGTTACATAACCGGTACGTAAGAGGAGGGCTCACCCTGTGGGTTAGGGCTTGAGTGTATCGACCTGGTTGGTGAGATTTGCTTCGGTGAGTTATCGCTATCTATTGTTGACTGTCAAACACCTGTTCTGTTCTCTTTTAACTGTTTTGCTGTGGAGAGGTTGAGGTGCCTATTGCCTCGGCTACTCCATATCACAAAGTTCTGTGGCGAAAAATAAAATAATAATACAGAACGGTACCCAAAAGTTAACAATACGGGAAAGAAAGAAAAAAAAGAAAAAATGAAAAAAAAAACAATAGCACACTGAAACCAGTTCAAATATCATGCCAATACACAGTTTTCTTCACGCAGTTCACACAGTCATAAACTACTTACACGCACACCTTACTACTCTAATGTCAGTATATACATGACCACACTTTACATAATACCCATCTCTGGCTGTCAGTCATAGGCGCTAGTCCAGTCCGGTCTCCACAAAAAGTCTGTCAGGAAGATTATTGCCTTTTTCTGGAGATGCATCTCAGGCCATTGTCCAAGTAGTTTCTTTATTGTGAGGGGCCGTCTGTCCAAACTTGCTAATTTGTTCTTTAATTTTTCTCTTTCATTCGCGTATATAACGCACTGCAAAAGAATATGGCGAATATTTTCTTCTTGATGACCACAATGGCATTCCGGTGAGTTGGATCGATGTATCTTGTGCAGGAAGCTGTTTGTGTATGCTACTTGCAATCTAAGTCGGTGGATCAATGTCTCTAGGTGTCGTGGGAGGTCTGTCGCTATGGAAAATTTTCTGTGTGGATCAACTTCATAAAGTACCGTTTCCTTTGATTTAGGGTTCTCAAACCACTTCTCCATCAAACAATGGTTAGCTTCTTGCGATATAAAATGCCGAATATCCGCCCCAGACAGAGGGATTGCGCAATCCCGTCCTTCCTTCAATGCTTTCTTCGCGAGACTATCAGCATCTTCATTTCCCTTTATTCCGATGTGGCTGGGTATCCATTGTAATACGATGTTGTGACCCTGCGATGAGGCCTATTCCACAGTTTCTGCGATACATTGTGCTATTTCACCATTTTTGTAAGGTGATCTCACATTTCTGATTAGCTGAAGAGCAGGTTTGCTATCAGTGCATATCACCCATTTTCGTGGCTCAGGATTCTCGCAGATAAGCTTAACTGCTTCAAAAATAGCCACCAATTCTGCTGTCGTCGATGAAGATTTGTGCTATAATTTGTACATCCTCTTTTTCTGAATTTCGGGTATAAAGACCGCACAGGCTGACGCTTCTTCTGTGCATGATCCGTCTGTATATATCTTCGTTTTTTTCATTATGCATTACATGAAGCTGATGAAGTACCAACTGTGCCGCTACTAGAGGTGCCATGTCTGCTTTTTTCTCTATGCCGTCTATTTCACGGATAACATTGAAAAGTGGCAGCGTCCAAGGTGGTTTTGAAGGTTTCTATTGTTTAAATTCTGGTACTACTGCTTGAAATGATGATATAGTACCCTGTAGTCTCTTTGCCGTCCTTTGTGTTAGTGCACCAGATAAAGAATGACTTTCATGTTGCGTGAAAATTCTAAATAAATTTCGAGATGTTTCTTTAGTTCGGAGCAGTGCCAAAGGTGGCTCTCGAGCCTCCGCCTACACTAAAGCACTGGAAGTTGACCGTGGTAAACCCAGACATACCCTCAAGCTCCTTGCCAATAACAAGTGAAGTCTCCTTTCAGTGGAGGCTGGGAGTCCATGAAGCAGAGGCAGTGAGTAAGTTACGATGGGGCGTATCTAGGCAACATGTTGGGCTAATAACCACTCTGTAGTACCACCCCATTTAGTCCCGCAGAGATGCCGGAGGATTCGAATGGCCTGATTCATTTTTTGTTCCAGGGACTGGACATGAGGCGACCATGTTAGTCTCCGGTCTAAAACTACTCCCAAGAATTTATGAGTTTTAACCATTTGAATAGGCTGATTTTGCAGAATAATCTGGAAATTTCCAGGTCTCTTTAATGTAAACGGAAGTATGGCTGTTTTAGCCAGACTCAGTGTCATACCGTTTTTTTTTAGAAAATGGTCTACATAATCCAATCCTTCTTGTAGAGTTTGTTGTACATCCGAAAACGATGGATTAGACGTTCATATACTTATATCATCAGCATATACTGAACATCTGATGTTAGGTGGAAGATTATACGGGAGCTGCGCCATGACTGCATCAAAGAGAGTAGGGCTTAGCACGCTGCCCTGTGGCACTCCTTGGTTGACGACATGTTCTGTCGTTGGGCCCTCCTGCGTAACTACAAAAATTTTCCGGTGCTTCAGGAAGTCAGCGATCCAACGCAGTATCTTGCCCTTGAATCCCTGTAACGCCAGACCTTCTAGAACGTGAACGTGACTCACTGTGTCGTATGCTCGGTGGACGTCAAGGAATACAGCGACAGTGATGTTTCCTTGCGTTCGTTGGTTTTCCACATCTGTGACCAAATCCAGAATGCAGTCCATTGTGCATCTACCTCTTCTGAAGCCGGCTATGATTTCTGGTAGTAGTTTTTTCATGTCTTGCCACCACAAAATTCGTTCATTGATCATTTTTTTCATGCCTTTTGAAAAACAACTTGTCAAACTAACCGGCCTAAACGAGTCCAACTGCATAGGGCTCTTCCCTGGCTTCAGCAACGGTACTACTTTTGATATCTTCCAACTTTCCGGAGCTTTTTCTTCTTGCCAACTTTTGTTACAAATGTCCAACAGGTGTAATTTTCCTTTTTTGCACAAATTAGCAAGAGCAGCGTATGTAACTCCATCTGTTCCTGGTGAACTTGTTCGTTTTACTGAAGACGGCACATGTTAGAGCTCCTCTGGTGTGAAGCTGTCATCCAGATCTGATGAACTGGTCACAGAGAACTTTGTTACAACCGCCGAAGCTGATTCTGCTGAGGATCTATATTCACTAGTTTGGGCCATCTCTCCATTTCTCAGTATAAGATCGCAAAATTTTTTGGCAATCACACTTTAGCTAACTCCTCGAGACAGCGCTAGAGCCTGTAGTGGTCTCGAGTGGACTACTGGCTGTCGGAGGGCGCCTACCATGTGCCACAGTTGAGGCGCCGAGGTAAATGGAGAAAGGGAGACACATAAATCTTGCCACCTTTTGGTTGAAAGCTTCTGCAGTTGGTTACGCATTGCAGAACGTACTTTCTGTGCAACCTTGAAATCTTCTAAATTACCCGACCTGCGATATCTTCTTTCAGATCGGCGACGTATTGCCCGAAGCCTCTCATACTCAGCGTCAACACCCGAATACCCATCTGGAATGGGCACTGCACGAGTTGCTTTTGTTAGAAAATTTTTTATCTTCAATGCATACGTTTCTGCGTCAGAACAAGGTTCAAGGTTTTGTCTCTGTAGTTCTCGAAAGATTGCCCAATTTGTAATTCTTGTTGTGCGGTTATTTCTCGTTTTCTTCAACTTGGGGTGATATATGAATACTGGCAAGTGGTCACTTCCTCTTGTATCAGCGTCTGCAGCCTAGTCAGCTCCAGCCGCTAATTCAGAGGAGCACACCCGCATGCCATGGCCCATGGTATACGGGTATGTGCCCCACGTATCTAGAGGAAAGGGTTTGGTCAGGTATGCCATAGGATTTTCAAGTTGTTTATGTCATGACCAGGCAATCATACTCGTCAAAACTTCTTACCCTTCCATACTAATTTCGGTCCACTCCAAGGTAAAGAGGTAATCACGAGAGCACTTCGACGTAGGTGGCTTGAAAGATAGATAGATAGATATATATAGATATATATAGATAGATAGATGGATAGATAGATGGATAGTTGAATAAAAGCCGTGAAAGTGTTTTTGGTTCACTAACAAAGGCTTCCAACTTGATAGCAATAAGATTGATTGATTTCTGGGGTTTAACGTCCCAATACCACCATTTGATTATGAGAGACGCGTCGTGGAGGGCTCCGGAAATTTCGACCACCTGGGGTTTTTTAACGTGCACCCAAATCTGAGCACACGGGCGTACAACATTTCCGTTTTCATCGGAAATGCAGCCGCCGCAGCCGGGATTCGATCCCGCTACCTGCGGGTCAGCAGCCGAGTACCTTAGCCACTAGACCACCGTGGCGAGGCGATAGCAATAAGATTACAACAGGAATCTGATAGTTTCCACGCGTTGTCGTTCAATTTTCCGAAACAGTCAAAATGCGACAGGCTATGGCACATTTCGCGTTTTGAGCCAAGCGATGAACTGGCCCTGCAACGCTTTTCAAATAGTCGTCTGATATTTTTACTAATAAAACTTTATTGCCTCACTAATTGAAAGCCCCAAAATGTTTTAAAACCCATGCAGTACGACTGGAGTTAGAGATCTACACACGCTTTAAGAGTTTTGGCGCTCGTTTTGTACCAGCGAGTGGTATACAATCTACGCAGGGAGGTGAATAACAGGGTGGCACTTAGACGCGCCTCTTCGTCAGCGCGCGTCATGACCTCGAGAACTTTCCGATCATTCTTTTCATAAAACGCGTGGCTTACTTTCAGTGTAGACATGAGCGTGGACGTGGGCACGTGGCGACACCCACGGAGGCCGTGGTAACTATGTAGGTCACGATGCAAAATCTTGCCAATGGCCTTAGATTCAACCGATGGTGATTGACGTGGCGTAGGTTGACGTCCAACGTACGGTCTAGAGAGATACCCTAAGTAACCGCTGTAGACCTAACAGTTTTCTTCTGCCTAGTCTGAGGTAATCCTAAAAAAAAGAAGAAGACGCGTGAAAGCGTATTGAAATTTGCCACGCTTCGTGGTTGCTAGACAAACAATATATATATACATATATTTCGTATGGTTCAACCGCCACTCTCAAATATCTGAAAAAGGAAAGGGGGTTGGAGGCGTTATGTCAGCCTCCATCTCCGTATTACCCATCCCGTAATTTTGTAGAGTCATGGCCATGCCGATTGTTGACAATGATGCTGGCTGATGACCCCCAATGTGGCATTCCGAAAATTGTGTCCTTACCACTTTTTGCATCAGGAAGCAGTAAACCAAAATCCAGCAATTTTAAAGAGTACGTCACCACCCAAATACATTCTCACGCCAACTGTAAAGTACTTATTTCTCCGAAGCTGATCGAGGGGAAATACGTAGCTCCACCTAACGTAGAAACAGGCGTATACGTCCATGGTTATATAGGTACCGGCAGGAAGATGACAACTTTTTTCGAAGTTGACAAGGTTCGTCGTAAGCACAGTGCAAGGCCGGGTCAGTCAAATAGTGCTCCTGTACTTTGTCGCGACAACCTGCTAGCAATAGTTAAACGCATGTTTATTCATTTGAGTGCGTTAAAAACTGCAATGCTTGCATGATACCTTTGCATCGCTATTAGGAAGCTTTTCAGGGCAGAGTGTCAATCCGAGGAGCAAAAAAAAAATAAATGTCTGACATCAAAACTTTATTACACAGGGAACACGAAGTCCAAGCATGCTAATCCCTTCGGGATTTGGTACCTTTGCCGTCTACGACCTGGTATACAAAGGAGGCAGCGATAAGTAAGTGTAGTGGCTGGAATTTGATGGTATTTGAAACAGACTTGCCTATTATGTCGCTGTGCTAATACGACTGCACCGTAGCGCTTTGATGACGTCGAAAACACTACGGCGCATTGGCTATGCTGCAGCGTTCGTTGTCAATGTATAACTGGCATGGCTTTTTTAAAGTGAGGTAGTGCAAAAATTAAGCATTAGATAAAAGCTATTCAGGTGGGCTTTAACTCAAGGAGGATGAAGAGTGTCATAGAAGTCTCTCTTGTGAAGTTTATTAGCCAATGTACCGCACAGGATGCAGAGGGCTATCACGTGGGACCAATTTTGGCGCGCAAAATTTGGAGGAAGCAATGCAAGGCCTTGCTCACTAGCGGGAAAGGAAAGTCCAAATGGCTGGCGCTCCTACCAGGCGCGGTGAACTACTGAGGCCTGTGAAGCCATGCAATATGGGGTTCAGACACTTTTTCATGAAATATTCTTCCTTTTTTTCTATTTATTACGTTTTCCATGCTTGAATCATTGCACAGATGCCTATTGTTTTTCACTCACTGAAAATGTCACCGAATCTGGCCGCAAATATTCTGCAACATAGGCTCATTGGTGTTAAAATTTGCTAAGTATATTGCTGTTATCATAAAGCTGAGATAGACGGTGAACTATCTATGGTGCATACTCGTATAAAATTGGCTGCAATGTATACGAGTACGTGGTTCACATGACTGATAGAGAAACAACCTACACAAAAGGCAAATTACGTTACTTATGTAATGGCCTGCGCATCGTGTATGCCGTGTACTCATGTCGGCTAATGAATGGATGAATGAATAAACGGACGGCCTGGCGGACGGACGAACGGACGGACAGATGTACGGGTGAACAAAGCCGATGAAAGTGTCTTATGCTAACTTAAAATGCTTCCATGACACGTGAGTGAACTTTCAGTGCGCAAGCTCCCACTGAGGCAGCGGCAATGCACCATTTAGCAAGTTTTGTGGAGGTGTGTGGGCTGATTGGTATGTAACATATGTATTATCCAACTTCTACAAGAATTCTTGACTGTTTTGGAGAAGCGTCTTGAGTACTTGTTTTTTTTTATTGAACTCGTACCATTACATAATTCATTGTTGGGTCTTGCTAATTTCAGATTATATTTGACATTTTTTACGGGGGCGTCTAATTTATCATCTAATTATGTAAACATCAACTTGCAGAAGAATGAGTCATTCACGGTTTACATTCGAAATGCCCCGTCGGGATTTCTGGTGCACACAAGTTATCTCAACACAGTACTGTTGATCGAACGCAAGGAGACCCTGAACTACGATGCTCCAGCATTTAGTGACAACGTCTATATTCATCGGGCCGTAGTCGTGAGTATACAGTGGTGAAGGGGTACTTCAGTGTATACGCACATACGTTGGAATGATATCTTTCTCATTCGTGCTTTATAAGAGGCGGGGCGACAAAGTAGAGTTGGCAAGCAGTGGGAATATATTCGCAAGTACTGTTGACAACGATGTCACCCTGCGGCTATTTTAACGGTAGTAGGCAACAAGCCGTAGGCGGATAAGCTTGTGAAATGTTTGGGTTAACCGTTGGAATTTTGTCGCGATAGTGAGCCGTAATGGTGGCGGCAAGCCACTGAACTGCGTGAAAAAGTGGATAAAGTTGGGGGATGGAATTTTTCCATCTTCTCGCTGCGATATGTAATGTTGTTTTTTTTCGTTTCTAAACTCCGGTACGCAAGACAGGTTTTGACCTGCTCACGTGTAAACACGCAGAATCTGCATAGCTGCACCGCGTGTTCGCAGTCTTTATAAGGAAATTAGTTTGGGAACGGTCTAGTCGCAGCATTTCTTTTTCGTCGTGTTCGGTACGGTTGTCTCAGTCTGTCACACGTGTTTCTAAGGCAGGTTGTTAGCCGTTTATGTTTTTCCCAAAAAAGAAGAGATCCTTTCTACATGCAGTTGTTGTGCTGAGGCTTGGAAGAGTTCTGCCTTCACTCGTTGTCCCCTCAAATGAAGTGCACGGGGCGCTTCATGAATATTTAAAAGAAGTCATTGACACATGCATTTTTTTAACGAAGCATTTTTTTAGCGAGTATCTAGCGGGAGCAAAGGGAGAAAAGTTGTATAAAAACTTTGTCAACATTGTCTTACCGGTACCATTTTACAAGAGCTTGTATCGGGCTGAACACGACCAAACTGCACTTGCCTGGGTGCAAAAAAAAAGGGCTGTGCCATGTAGTTTAAAATATTTTTTCTTTAGGTTCCGTACAGAGACTATAGAAGTTAAAACGTGGATGAGAAGACGATAGTTATATCACGAGAACAGAACGACGACAAAGGGACAAGGAGACGAGCGCTTGTCTCCTTCTTGTCCCTTTGTCGTCGTTTTGTTCTCGCTCTATAACAATCGTCGTGTCATACCAACAAGCCCGAACCGCCACATTTATAAGTGGCTCCGCCGCGGTGGTCTAGTGGCTAAGGTACTCGGCTGCTGACCCGCAGGGCGCGGGTTCAAATCCCGGCTGCGGTGGCTGCATTTCCGATGGAAGCGGAAATGTGGTAGGCCCGTGTGCTCAGATTTGGGTGCACGTTAAAGAACCCCAGGTGGTCTAAATTTCCGGAGCCCTCCACTACGGCGTCTCTCATAATCATATAGTGGTTTTGGGACGTTAAACCCTACATATCAATCAATCAATCACATTTATAAGTGGATGAGAGGGAGGGGTCTGTTTGTACTGTGAAGAACGCACTGTCATCTCTGTCATATGCCTGAAACCATCGAACACGTCTCTCTGAATTCTTGGAAAGGCGTGTATTTTCGGAATATTCGAAAAAAAAAATACATCCGCGACTAAACGCCCATGAGATCAGGTTTTTACCAGTTAAAGAAGACGGCGATGAAGCGCCATACGACAGTGCTATGTTGTGCTCCCTTTGTAGTGCTTCAACAACAACAAAAAAAAACATTGATATTAGCAGCTTGCCATGCCGACATGAATACACTGCCTATTCAAGAAAATTTCTGCCAAGTGATCTCAAAATTTGCTAAAGAGTTTGAAAAGAGGGACCAGTTACCAGAGCGGCTCAGAAAACTTCAGTCGCTGATGTGCACAAAGGAATTATAATGACTATGTAAACCATACTTTTTGTTAACACGCTGTTTATACACTGTATTTATTATAACTGTTTGATGTAAAAAAATGTAATAACAAACAAATCATCGTGCAGTTGATGATGTGCCCAGCATGAGCTCTCGCTGGCGGAGAGGTATGGGTTTGAATACCGATGACGGAATATTTTTATTCGTCTTCTGAATTTGCGTATTTTTTCGACATCATTTCCGAAACGGAAGTACGTGATTGAAATCTTCATGAACGCTGGCATAAAACATTCTGGTGTTACAACATCGAAAGAATGAAAGACAGAAAGAAGCAGAAATCCAGAAAGAGAAAGAAGGAAACTGAAAAAAATATAAAGAAAGAAATATAGAGAGACAGTACAGAAGAGAGAAAATAAAGCATGGAATAGCAGTGGCTGGCGCCGACCTATACGATGTGCAGTAAAAGAGGAAGAAGGCAAAAGTCTACCCCTTCCCCTTCTCGCTTTTCTTATTAACTAGTTATTACGGCCTTGTTCAGTAAAGTCACTCAGTCAGCAACATTATTGAGAGGAACCATACAAACTGGGAAATCGCATCTATTAATGACATTTCAATTCGCACAGGTATACGACTCCACATTGAGACGTTTGAGTACAAACGATCTTTAATTTTTGATGATCTCATGAATGAAAGTGCCTGTACTGTTCCTAATTCTTTTATTTTTTAATCTTTCAGGAAAACGGATTTGATGCCACATAAAAAGCGCTAACTCTATGTACAAAAAACGAATAAACAAGTACTTTGCGCTTCATATCGAAGCATTTCGCCAAATAAATAGCAGTTCCTTTCATGAACGAGTATTGTGTTACTTGTGAGGCAGTACGCAAGTTATGTGCACCACAATTATCTGTGGTGGTAATCAGAGTCATGTACTTTGAGGAGGCATGACTATAAAAACATTTCAAGAAATGTTTAAATGTTTCAAGAAATGAATGCAGTCACCACAGGATTTTTGATGAGACTCTTCTGCAGCAAGCATCGATTGTTTTATTGAACACGCAGTTCTCAAAATGAAAATGAGACAACTTTGTGATTTTAGAAATATATTTGAAAAGTCACCTATGGCACAATCACGAAACAAGGGCGGAGCTAGGTGGAAAAGGAGTTGATATTCACCCTAAATACCAAATACCTCGTTTTCGTGGGATCACATATAAGTGCACACATACAAACATCGTGACCACATGTGCAGACTGGTTGAACTACTTTCCCACAAGGCAAGGAAAAAAAAAATTCCGGCCCCGCTGTGGTAGGGCTAAGGTACTCGGCTGCTGGCCCGCAGGTCGTGGGATCAAATCCCGGCTGCGGCGGCTGCATTTTCGATGGGGGCGAAAATGCTGTAGGCCCGTGTGCTCAGATTTGGGCCAACTACAGCTTCTCTCATAATCATGCTCTCCACTACGGCGTCTCTCATAACTATATGGTGGTGTTGAGACGTTGAATCCCACATATAAATCAATCGATACTAAGTGATGATAAAGCTGCTCTAAATATATAGTGCTGTCTGTGAACTCTATGAAGGGTATGACAGATCGAAGGTCTGTCATAATGCACATTTTTTATAGTGCTATTGAGACACGTGCAACTCATCTAGCACACCTATATTGGTGCGCGCGTTTTCTTTGCCGGTTTTAGGCTGCTGCTCGTAGCTAATAATGATAATGTTCGGGGTTGAACGTCCCAAAACCACCATATGATTGTGAGAGACGCTGTTGTGGGTGTCTCCGGAAGTTTCGAATGCCTAGGGTTCATTAACGTGCACCTAAATTTAAGAACACGGGCCTAAAGCCTTAAAGCCTTTTCGCCTCCATCGAAAATGCGGCCGCTACGGACGCCATTTATCTCGTGACCTGCGGGTCAGCAGTCGAGTACGTTAGCCACTAGACCACCGCGGTGGGTCGCTGCTGATAACGATGACGAGGAATCGTAGCAGACCTTCCAGCGTAAGCTCACCGGGTCCCTTGCCAATCACATTAAACTGACTTGAAGGTGAATACCATTCTTTTTTCAGTCAGTTGTATTGACTCCTTCTCCCCGCCTTCGTCCAATAGTCAATTTTTAAAATGCATGTGTTCACCTGGCATGGAAAAAAAAATAAAGCAAGCTTTTTTTATCACCAATCAGGCATGTAGTCTTTTTTACTGGCTCTGAAAGGTAAATTCCAGAGTACTCCGCGTATCACTTTCCTGTAAGTTCAGTTAGGCCTCGTGACGTTTAGAATAGCTCCGCGCTATTGGGCGCCAAGTAATCGTGAGCTTCCGTACGTATAGGCTACGAGGGTGGTCTGGAAGGTTCTCGGGCTCAATAACAATGATGTGAGTTGCAACTTGCAGCACTCATTCGGACGTTCATACAAGTATCTGAAAGTCTCGGATGAAATGCCATAGTGCACCGACAAGCGAGTTGGCTTTGACAGTTGATTACTGTGGGTGTAGTGGGAGCAGCGTAGGGTATGGAGAAGCTTGAGTGCCGTGCGGTGACGATGTTGTTTGTAAAGGAAGGTTTATTTCCGAATGAAATTCACAAAAGCTATGGCAAAGTTTACAAGAAAGATTTACTTTCATCCTCCACAGGGAAGAAATCGGCTACTGAGTTTAGGCGGGGGTGAAAAAGTATTGAAGATGACCTGCGCGAAGGGCATCCATAAAGTGCAGCAACTTCGGACTTGATCGACCGTGCGCACGATATGGTTTTAAAAAACAGGAGAGAAAAGTTGTCGGAAAATGCTGAGGATGTTGGTATTTCAATGAAACGTGTAGGTCAATTTGTTTAACTACACATGAAAAAGTTTGTGCAAGATGGGTGCCGCACACCTTTACTCCCGAGCACACTTGCAACCACATGACGATGTTACACCATGCTTTGGAGGAGATTCATCACAATGAATGAAACTTGAATTCACCGTTACAGCAAAACGGCAAGTAGGGCCAGTTGAATAAGTTTATAATTGAAATTTTCTTGAAGCGCACCGAAAAGCAGACATCCTTGCCAGCCTCTTCTGCCCGCTTTGTTTCAATCCGCTTGAACAAAATTTCAATTATGAACGTTCACTATAACACGCCGGAATCAAAACAACAATCAAAGCAGTGAACTGAAGCTTACCCTCAGCGTCAAAAAATAAAATAGAATAAATTAGGCCAAGCCAGTTCCCTCGACAGGAAAAGTGATGGTCTCTGTTTTTTCTTTCTTCTTTTGTTATGCTAAAGGCATTCTGGTTGTCGATTATCTTAAAAGGGGTAAAAACATAACTGGGGATTATTATTATGACTTTTTAGCTTAATAGATGAGACAATTCGCAAGAAAAAAACAGGCATGTAGAAGGAAAAAGTAATATTTCATCATGGCAATGCACCGGTGCACAAAGGGCCTCTTGCAATAGCTAATTTGCATGATTTCAAACACTAATCGTCGTAGCACCCACCTTATTCTCCTGACTGGGCCCCGACGGGCTACCACCTGATATATATCTTGGTAAGCGCTTATTTATGGTGCGCGAGAGATAGTACAGCGCAATAGAGCTCATACGACCTCTGTGTTCGAACACGGCGCTCCAAATGTCAAGTTCCACTGCGCATCTGAGGAAGTTCCTTAGCACTGCTCGAGAGGGCGCTGCAAGCCCGTGAAGTTAAGGGTGCCTAGATGCTTTACCTCCTCTAAAACTCCGTAGCGGCGGGGGAGAAAGAACATCGAGAACCCCGATGAAAGTAGGCGTACAAAGCTTCAAAAGTACGCGTCAAACGTGTAATTCTAGAGCAAGATTCAGTACGGAAGGAAATGGATGTACATGCTGTGATAAAGTCTAGGAGAGAATAGAATACGTTTTAAATAAATGCAATGTTTTCCCTTAGGACATGTATTTGGCAGCTGGCCTACGTGAAGCCTTGCTTCTAAAGGACAGCAATGAAACAGTAAACATGTCCATGATAGCGATATGTAAGCGATGGTGGTGGATGAGTTGGGTAAAAGAAAGAAAGAACATTCGCAAGGAAGCAAAAGTAATTAGGCTGCAGAATGCATTAGTCCGAAGAAGATGAGCGTGGTGGAGTTTATGTCCCCACCCCGTTAACAGGGGACGCTCACAGCCTCTACGTTTCGAAGAAGACGAAGTATAAAGGGCCCGTTTACTGTGGGATGTAAGTGCACGTTGAAAACACCAGGTGGTAGACACTCTGCATTGGGGTAAGAGGAGGAGGAGGCCTTATAATGATGTGTTGCTTTTGGCATGTTCAACCCTGAATACTTGTATTTTTGCTGATAATATCTGCCCATGCATACAACTATCAGCGCATCTATTCATCAGCCAAAAGGGCTCTAGTCAAAATATTAATCTAGAGGAATACTTTCTCCATACCGGCTGTGCAATAAAATTTTATTGAGTGCACTGATCTGCTGAAGTAGATTTATAACAGTGTCCAGAGCTGCCATCTTCTCGAGCATTAGTGCTTCCTATCAGCGTACTGCCCTATCCATGTGGGTGTTCGCATCACCACGTAACATTAAACTGCTGGTTATACAAAACTTATGCGGCTCTTTAACGTGTGTCCGTGCATGCATACGTTTCGCTCAATAAAGACATTAAAACACAGCCACCCTCCATCTTCATGCTTTGCATAACATCCATTTCCAAGGTACGTAGAGATCTGCCGAATTCTTTCACAGCTTACGATGATGCGTTGCTTACTTGTAGGGTTTGTTTCTAAAGCGAGTTAATTTAAAGCTAGTTTGAAAATTATCAAGCTGAATACTTGGACGGGCATGTCCTGAAACTATATCTGCGAAAGTGTACACTTCCCAAGTCTGTCTTTCTAGCACTAGGCACGCATTTTGTAGACTGTATTTTACTATGACAAAGCACGAAGTTATTCACACTAAAAGCAGCTTTAACAGGCAATACAAGTGACAAAAGTGTTTACGTTAACATAATAGTGTTCACTAAGATCAGCGAAAAGCCCATAAACATTCCAAATAGCACATAAATGTCGAAATTCAAAGTTACAAACAACTACTGAATGTCGCTCACTGCATTCGAAGCATTGTGCTAAGAAACTTTCAGCTGTCATGACACTGCTGGAAATACAAGGTGTTTTCGGCAGTTTATAAGACACTGGCTGAATAATTTTCAAGAATTGGTTTGCACTGTTATAAAATAGTTATTATAAATTGAGTTACAGGCGTTACTAACATTCTAATAGCTGAAATTGCTTTGTGAACAAGCCACCTTTCTCGTTGCTGTTCACGGAATTAAGATTCACTTGAGCATAACAGGACCGGTTGCCTATAGATAGAGAAGGCAACAGCAGGTGAAGGCAAGGACGCCCCTAATCTTGGCCTCAATGTTGAAGGCTGCCAAGTCATTGCGCGGGAAGAAGATTGTGCTTATTGGACAAACTGAGCCGCCTCATATCCCTTAAATCTTCAGCGCGGGACTTATTCCTTCCCCACTGGTCGAAATTACTTCTTTACGTCAAAGAGCTGAATAAATTTACAATATCCTTCACAAGGAAATTATCCTCTAGGCAGAGTTGCTTTCCCTCTTGCTTTTGTTGGGATCTCAGTAGTTGACGAAGGAGGTCACCATGATGAAGAAGAGGACGAAGGAAGCATGGGTCGGTTCATTTGAAGATTCGGGTTGTGTGCCAGCTGACGAAGTATATAATTACCGTGGTAAACAGAACCGCTTTTCAACACTGGAAGCTTAAGCTTTTACGTAAAAAATGCAACCAAGTTCGTCAACGTAGTCACAGTCATTTGCCGGCCAAACGGTGTCTGCGTTTCTGTGTATTTAGATTAAAGCCTTCGAGGTAACTCTTCCTCTTAACCGAATCAGCCAAGTACGCATACCACATTGAACTGTTTCGTGGGACGCTTGCAGCTTGGACTGTAGTTCCCCCATTTCTCGCATAGAGGAAGCCTGCACATACAGAACATGCACGACACGTGGTACATCTATTTCATCTAGTGAAGTTACTCGGCAGACTGTTGTACATTAGTTTGCTAAAGTGTCACTCGTCATATCGCCAACTTCAGTGGGACTTGGTGACGCTCTCTGCGCAGATCTGCGCTACTGTCTGCCGACCTGTTGATTGGTTGTTGCCTTGGCACCAGGGATGCATTATTCTGACGCTACGCTGTACGTAAATAGAGCGAATTCACGAAAGGGAGAGCGAGAGAGAGAAATAAAAAGCTGTGGGATAGGCAGGGAGGTCCTTCAGAACATGCTGTTTGCTACCCTGCACTAACGAGCAGGGAAAAGAAAGATGCAAATAAGGGGTAGGACAAGAACAACGGAGGAAGAAAATAACTTTATTTGATCCTTAGGAACTCGAAACATACCCAGAGAAAAAAGTCCTACATAATTAGGATCTACTTCTGACTGAAATATATTATTTTTCTCTAAAGGTAGTTGATAAAACTTGTTAGCCACCCTCACCCGACAACTTCAGCTCGAGTGCTTCAACAATTTGGACGTAATAGAAGTGGTGGGTCGTTGTATGTTGCGTGTTCTATTTTCGTTTCTTGCTTGGCAGAGGAAACACATTTTGTGGCTTGAAAGTCCTATGTGGATACTTATGCTGCTGCTTTTATGTGCTTTTTAGAATATTTAAATTAATTAAGGAGACGCTTATTGGGGCAATGAAGGAATGGGCGGAGTTGGCTTGTATGGCCATATTTTCTTAGTATTTTTATGTAACCACCATCGATAGCATCAGCGTCATATGCGTCATCGCACGAAACGCCACGTGGTGCTCAACCTTAATGTACAAGTGTCAAGTGGGCCCAACTTGTGCTTCTAACAGCTTGTTGCACTCTCTCGCCTAATCATGATTGAATGTTATTTTTGACAAATTTATCATTTTTGCCTAAACTAGAGAGCAGATAATCTGTATATATTTCATCCAACGTTGCTATGTATCAAGAAGTAACTGCTCGTCCTCTTACTAGCGGATGTTTTGGCGCAGCACGCATTGTCGTTTGACTAGGCTCACGATTGTTCACTGATTGTTTTTTCACATGAAGCTAACCCAGATTTATGCTATCGGCAATGTCGAGTTTTCAAGGACTCGTTGTTTGGAGAGTTGGTACATGAAGTGTGAAGTGTGGAAGCTACCTACCACTTAATACCAAACAGAAGGCCAAGTGCAAACCTTGCCGCCAAGCTTCTTGACATAAGTTCAGGTGGGCAGCAAGAAAGACATTTCTTGTCACAGAAAATCAAATAAGACAATCACACCGGCAATAGAAAGCAATGTCTGTTTAAACAAGTTGTATTATGAACTATGTAGCAATATTCATTGTTTGATCAGCGATAAAGCAAGTGGCCCGTGCACGTACGTGCCTTCTGCTTAGTGAAAATTTCCACCTGGGCAAGAGTTTAAGTAAAAGTCTCCTTGAGATAAACACAAAATTGCTGCAACTACGATAGTTATTCAATGTATAGGGTAGAGTGGGGTAAAAAACACATGGGGTTAACTGGGACATTTCGACTTTATCGGTCTGTGTAGCCAATACAAAAACTACTTCTTTGCTCTTCTTTTCCAGTTACAAGTGCTGCTCCTTGTCCACCTTTTCATCCGTAAAAGTTGATTGCTCGCACCGTTCGCGTGGTAAAAATTTCGCGGCTGGTGTCAGTGTGTTTGTGACCCGTCATAAAGGGGTGAAATTCTGCTCAGCCGAACATTCGGATCAATGCATGAAGTTACTCTTGCATCAGTGCAGCGACTTACATATTTATTTTGTTACTTTAAACTACGGCCTACATAACAGTATAACTTTAGTTTGTTTCGTGTCCGGGGACAAAGCGAAATTTTTTTTATGCTGGTACGTGAGAAAGCCACACGCGACAAAAGGCATCCAATTGCTTAGGAGAGTGTCTTATTAATTTAACCATGAACTTACGCTAATGATATATTATATTTAGTGGTTTTGGAGAGTTTGGACTTACAAGAAATATTATATAGAGCTTCCTGGGAAGAAAACAACATCAATAAGCGCTGATTGCGATCCAGGACATGACTCCCTCCATTCGCGCTGCAACGACGTTTTTCTGTGCTCTCAACGATGCTCTAATGAGACGCATAAACAATGGCGGAATCTCCAAGTCAAGTCGTTCACAAACATGTCTTGATATTGAATTTAAAGGACGTTTCTCCAATACCCTAGTTGAAAAAAAAGCATTAGAAAATCTGAATCGAGTACAGTTTTAAACTCATTGCCCCACAAAGCCCACCAGACGAAGTTAAAAGCCGTGGAACCCCTGAGCAGTTATGCATTGAAACGGGAAAATATGGCGAAGAAGATACATCAAAACATTTCTATCCCCCAATTGTTGAATAGTCAAATGAGGTGCAAGCGTTCAACATACGAGAACTTTAGCACAAAGAAAGATCGACAGTGTTTCTTCTGCAGGGAGTTTCGGAGTAAGACAAGACCACGTTCTGTCTAGACTAAATGCGTGGAATTCTAGGGCTTGGCTCCTTAAGAATCTGTAAGGGCTAACAAAGCGAATCGGAAGTATTTCTACAGCGATAACTGAAGGAATACATTTTTTCCACGCTGTCTCATTTTGCCCCACGCAGCGTCTCGTTTCACCTTCCAGGTGGGACAAAATGAGCCACATGGAGCGTACATTTTTAATTTCAGAATACTTTGAAAGGTGGCCACATGACAATATATACGTAGCTCATACCGTGTACCCAAAGTAAAGTTACAGCATTGATGTTTCATTATAAGGAGTAAATATTCACTGTTTTAAATTTTTTGTCGCAGTTTACCCCCATCTACCGTACCTAAATCTCCAATGGCAATAACAGCGGTACGCTGCAACGTCCTGAAAACGCTTCAGGCAAAACGTGGTGCCATTGAGAAGCCAACGGTCCAAAATAGCGGACGCAAAGAGGCGAAGTCTCAAAGTTCACGTGTCGCTTTTTCGCTACTAATATTTCCTGCACCGCGGAAAACAGCTGCCCCACTTCACTACAAGCAAGCACGGGAGTGCGTGCACAGTCGCAAAATCCAAGAGACAAAATGCTTCGCTCTCTTTGCGCGTCCACCACCGCCATCGCCGACAGGCAACGTAGACATCATTCCGTCTTAAACACTGTACAAACTGAGTGAGCAGATGAGAAAATTATCAAAGGAGACTCGGTAAAAGTAGGAAAATACGCGCCAGAAGCCGTGGCTCTTTCGTTTTGTGCGACTTCCTGGACCTTTATTGTGGGGCGAACCGAATGCGATGAAATCTGAACGGCGACTCCATTAGATAGGGTGGATATATCAACCTCCGTGCTGCTGTGATGCAGCAGAAGCAGAAAGCAGCATGACGTCATGCTCACCGATGTCGCCTTCAAGCAGCTGCCTCCTTATTGCATGTTTAGGGAGCTCGGAGGGAAGGGGTGCTCAATGGAGCGAGGGCAGAGAGAAACAAGTCGCGAGGAAGAATGAAGGGAGAGGAAAAAAAGGAGAAAAATAGCGATCAATGGAACGTGAACGGATTTCAATTTGTATTCACATTTATTTTTTTTCTTTCCTGTATGATGCTGTATCGGAGACCGGAATCGAAACCAGTGGTGCCTTATGTAAAAGGCAGGACGTTTCAGCATACCGATGTACAAATATTTGTGTGTGTCGGCGTTCATTTTGGTAAATTGTGGCAGAAAGGAAGAAAAAGAAGTTAATTGTAAGTGCACGTATTTTCGTGCGCACACTATAGAGAGTATATAGGTAACCGCAAGTGTGCACGGTGACTGCGGACAAAGGAGGTCAAAGGAGAATCGGGAGATAAGCGAAAAATGTGCGGACTGAGCAAGGGCGCGGCTGGCTCCTGTCGATTCCGAATTCCAAGACTGTAAAAATGTCGTGCATTTCGCTGCGGGGAATACAGAGAGATATATATATATATATTCGTTGATGAATCCAGAAATCATGTGCTTTTCCAGCAAAAATTGTCTGTTCCGCGGCAGTTCGACGAGTCGGCTGGCAAGGCAGGTGGAGTGACATCTACAAACTATTATCCCTGTTTTCGAAAGCCGGCGAAAATCACGAGAATTGTAGTACTAGAAAAGATTGCCTGCTAGAGCGTTTTGCATCCCTTCCCCTTTACAAAAAGAGCTGTCACCACACCCATACTCTCCTTTTTTCAACTTTGCAGATGTCTCCCAAAAAACAGTGCGAGTGCACTGTTTTGTGGACTCTGCTTTTTTTTTTTCGCGATCTGTCTAGGTAGCCCCGTATTCTATGCAACAAACGACAAGTGAAGTTTCTCTCCAGGCACAATGATCGCTTTCTACATCTTTGTGCGGGTGTCGTTATCTTGCCATGTTTGTTTTTTCTCAGGGTGCTATCAATCGCGAGCTAGATGAAATGGTTTCAGATTTAGTCCGGTATATCGTGTTATGTATTTCTCTTTCTTTTGGCAAGGACAATCTCCCTTTTGAGAAATAATTCTGAACTGGCTCGGATACACCCGTTGTTTAACTGGTCAAGTCTACGCAATATACTACCAGATTCCTGGTAGATATATAACGCGCGGTACAATTGAGGCGACGCAGATTAAAGTACAATAGTATCCCTTGTGTGTATTTCATGAAGGTGATTCCTATCATAGTTGCTGTTGCTCAACCATTCCAGCAGGTCAGTATCGAGGTAGTACATTATATTAGAAAAGAGTGCTAGTTGCTACACTATTGAACTGTAGCTGTTGTTCTTGTGCTTTAATCGTTAAGTCCTGCTAAACCTTTTCTGGTAAACAAGCACTGTCTTTGTTATAAGATTTTTTTCCATTAGTCGTAACGCTTACTTAATGCTGTGTATGCACAACGTACTTGACATTGACTAAAGAAAGTTTGTAAATCTGCATTATCGTAACTCTGAAAATCGTATGAGGTGATGTTGAAAGAGATATAAGAAACAAAAGAAAAGCACACCGCATTTTATATGGGGGGGAACTCGAGTAAATGCGTTTCAGAATTGTGGGTTATTGCGTGAATGTTGCGTAATTGGGTATGGTTTGAGAATGCCTAATTGTTGTTTTCTTGCTATTACTCCTGTTTATTGAAAGAAGGGGAGGCGTTTCCTTCAACGAGTGGTGGGATGCTGATGTTCGGTTGTGCTTTACTGCTGGTTGAACGTACTATTGCTTCAATCTACTCGATGTTGCATCGATGTTGGCTTGTAGCATTTACTCTGGTCAAGCAAATCGTCGATTTATGGGAAAGCCAAGTGAAGACGCCATTGACTGAAATCCAAACGCACGATCCAGTGCCCACATATATTGGGCGGCCATTGAATGGTTGTGCAGCGCGAGCAGTTGGTTTTTCACTAGCAGACGCTGCTTTCGTTGACCTTGAGAGGTGAAAGAGGGTTACTACTACCCCATAATTGGGCTAGTAACGGCCAAGAATTCCATAAAATTAAAAAAAAATTCAATTATGCTGAAGCTCACTTCTGAAAATCTCTTGTTGGCCATGCCTCCATAAGTGTCCTTAAAGTTTGTGGTCCGTGGTATATTGTCCTTAACGATGATTTAATTCAGCGTCTTCGGGTTTCGTGTTGTGGCATAGATTTAGAATTTTCTTGCCTAAATAAGAACCTGATTCTAGCCTTATATATTGCCATTTTAGGCATTGCTTTAACATCGGTTTTAACCCCTGCTATTTACAAGTTATTCTTTAGGAAACATACATGCAGCAGAATTGCTACCTTCGCTCTGTATTTCGTTCCCTTACGCAAATTTGCGATACTTTGAACATACTATGAGAGCACCGTTTGTGCACCTGATTTTTTATTGAGTGTCCACATTGCGCATTCTATTGTTTGTGAACGAACAACTGCCGTGTACGAATATTTGAGGTAAGACTTAGCAGCCAATCAGCTTAATAATAGGTAGATGTTTCCTTGCTACTCGAGTGACATCTTTTTTATACAATATTCTGCATACGAGCTTATTACAACGTGTATAAATCTGGGCAGCTTTGCATCCACTGTTATCTTGGTGTGTACAGTAGTCGCCCGGCACTTGTGAGTTTTTCATGGCTGTTATTATAATTCCACTTGCCATATTGTAAAAATATTGTCGGCGTTCTCGTGCTTCCTGCATCATTAAAGGGCGAAAAACCTGCCAGTAGGTGCTCGTTCTTCTACCCCGAATACATACCGAAGAGTGCATACTCAGGAATGGAGAACGAGACATTTAGAAACATTTAAAAATCGAAAGAAGATTAGGAAGCTAAGGGGCTTAGAGGTGGCAGAGCGGCTACACTGGGGCTATGCTGTTAGTAAGTTAAAAAACGGTGGAACATGTTTGGTTGAATGTGGTGATAACTACCCAGGTATACGTGTGGGTACGAGCCTACACGAAGCTTTGAGTTTCAGGGACAACCACGGAAGGCTGAACACGTCCGGGATAGAAGCATGTAAAAGACGGTTACAGTATTTGTGGCAGTAAAGTAGAGATAAAGAACAGAAATAGTGGGGAAAATAAGGTCATTCTGGTTAAAGGGGCTGAGAGATAGTCCGTGAATTCATATTGCATTTCTTAATAAGATTGATTTTATCGAAGTTTTTAAGAATTTGGCCAACATAAAAAAGTTTTCTTTTCGTTTTTTTGAAGCCTAGTGGAAAACATGTCAGCAGCTTGTTATAAACGGTACGCTTATAGCATCCATCCATATGCAACATAAAAAGTGACTAGACTACAATGAGAAAGGTATACCAAATATCAAAATGTTGCAAGAATGTGTTGACCACTCATTCGTTTTGTGAAGTGGTGTCTAGGTTGCCTGTTTCGACTCTAAATAATGCCACTGCGTGCCTCGTGTTGAAGTTAATTTTTCGGTTTGTTCATAAGCCATGACATGTACCAATCTCGAAGGAGGCAAGTTGCGCAATACTCGTTCCTGAGAAGGTAACTTTCGATGGTATATTGATTCATGCGAAGTGGCTGCGTGTTAGTGATAGTATGTTTTGCGGTATACGGGAGTTTTCTTCTAACCAACCTAATTTCACAACCATAACCGATTTGCGTCCCTCCTAACCCCCCACCCCTCTCTCCGGCCGTTTTCCCCCTTGAATTTGTGTCAGTAATACAGCACGCATCGTGAAACGACTCTACCCCTTTCGATCCTTGCGCAGGCATCGTGCAGGCTTTCCGACAAGATGGTATCCGGAACTTGTCTATCCTCTCTTGAACGGTGGACATCATCCTAATACGACATATTAGGATGATGTCCTAGTAAATGTGACGCGGCTCATCTCCCAATCCTGTCAGCTAACGAGAACGTGTCTCACGGCTTCATCGCGTGATGTCTGTAACGTAGAGCATTCGAGGAAATGGAGATAACTATGCTCCGTAAAAGCTGCTCGCCGTAATTAACGAGATGAAGGTGTATCGATCGGGACGTAAACTCGTGGCGCATCATCTCGCCGAGAAAAGAAATAACAGCCAGACGTCTGGACTTCGCGTTTACTTATCATCAAACTAGACGCGCTTCACGAAGAATAGAGGGCCTCATTTCGGAGTCATCAATGCTGTCTAGCCCATTAAAATGCTCGCCATAAGCAATACCGCGTTTTGCAACTATTAGCAAAAGCAATCTAGATGCAGCACTATCGTCTTATTATGAGCGTACTTCAAAAGATGCACCACAGGAGGACAAAATGGTGGATTGCGTAACACTGAGGCATCTCGATTCCCACAGAAGGTTGCCTCTTGTTTCTGTGCAAGTTTTGATAACTGTTGCTTTATCGCAAGTGAGCAAAACAATAAAGAAAATAGACAGAAAAAAAAACGTTCACAGCTGGCACAAGTAGTGAAGAGACAGAACAAAAAATGGAGCAAGACCTCGAGTGGCCTCCTTCTAAGTTTTCGCGAGCAGTTACCAGAAGTGTTATGAGATTGACCCTGTAAGTAGTAATACTGAGGTTTTGCTAGTATGGTTTTTGCAAGGGCACCAAGTGCGCCTAGGTTTGGCTAGTATTCTCCGGTTTCAGTCGGTATACGCACGTGTTACGTTTTTCGGCGAGAACAGTTCATGTTATCAACTACTTTAATCTGTTGTGACTTTTGTCATGGAACTCGTGACTAGTGGTTGCGTGACTTTTGGTCGGGGCGTGCGACGTGAATAGTTCTTGTGTGACGGTACCTGATTTTAGTCAAGGAGTAGTCGTTGCGCGCTGCTACTTTATTTTATTGACATGACTGGTTGTTACTTCAGGTTACATAATTTTTCACGTGATTAGTTGTTACATAGTGTTACGTCATTTTAGTCCCATGATTACCTGTTGCATAAGTATTGGCGAGAGAATGTGACGGAGCTAATTATTACGCGTTGGCATGTGGTTTTAGTCAAGTGACTAATTGTCACTGAATCTTAACATATTTTGGTCATGTGACTAGCTGTTGCGTGGTGTAACGCAATTTTACATATGTGCCCAGCTATGTGGGGTATGGCGGGAACACCTCACAAGATCAGCTGTAGAGCAATTTGACATGTGCTTTGTCCAATGAGTAGAACTTACGTGATTTCAGTCAAGTTGCGGTATGTTGCGTTGTTTCTGGCGGGAACATCTCACATGACCGGCTTTTGTCCTATGTTAAGATATTTCAAATAGGTGACTACTTCAGTGATTGATTGATTTGTGGGGTTTAACGTCCCAAAACCACCATATAATTATGAGAGACGCCGTAGTGGAGGGCTCCGGAAATTTTGACCACCTGGGGTTCTTTAACGTGCACCCAAATTTGAGCACACGGGCCTATATTTCCGCCTCCATCGGGAATGCAGGGTGACTACTTCGGTGATGTTACTTCTTTAGTCACGTTACTATTCTGGTGATCAGTTTGTTATTTATTCACTGAGTAAATGTTACGTATAATTTTAGTCACGAGTACAGGTGTTGCGTCTGTTTGTGACGCGATGTTGCGTGATTTTGGTGGCGCGGCTACTTGTTTCGTGATGGTACGTGAAGCACTTACCGTACTCTCTCGTCGTAGCTGTTGCGTTCCACGACTGTATAAATCGGCGCACGTGTCGTGGTAGCAAAGAAGAGGAAGAGGACAAAGCGAGCGCGTGGCAGCTCACGGTGACGATATTTTTGTTTTTGTTCACACCACCTGTCGCTATTTACTGCGCGTAGGCGTCGATAACTTGCTTTTAGAGTTATCCAGCATATACGTGTATGCTGCTGACTGAATCTGAGTCATCATTTTCAGTAGAAGTCTTGCAAGTTTAGAAACGGCAGCGTTACAAGTGTCGATACAAACACTTTCGAAGTCTTTTCAGAGGAAGCGGGAAAGAGGAATAGACATAGGGCATAAGCATTCCTCGTTTCCATTGCGGAATGCGTATATGTTAGACATCGAAGTAATGTCAGCTATTTTAGGTTTATGACGCTCGATATTTGATCTTACCAGTGTATGGAGTAAGTCAACTAGGAGGGCGTGAAGGTATACACGGACGAACTTCGTCAAACCCATACTTAAATATGGAACGCAAGACACACAGCTCGGACTACGAACGACGGATTCGGTGTCAATGTTCAGCTGATTTACTCGACAAATTCTGATATGCCGACGAAAACTTAAGTGACTTGCGTGCTCAATTCCTAAGTGTGATCGAGTAGTACTTTGGCTTACAAGGCTATATAAAATACCTTCTACTTATTGCTAGAAAAAGTTATCGAGGAAACGCTGACTCGCAGTGCTGCCTTCTTATTCAAAGGTGTCAATTACCTCTAAGCAGATTGGCTGCGAGCTGACTATGGTGTTTTATAGCGTCCACAAACTGCGGTCGCCATGAGAAGTGCACATCGTTTATCGTTTCGACCTTTATGGCATTAGTTGAACCACGTATACGTCAGCGAGTTGGTATCATCATGAATTGTTCCGTAGATGCAAGAATTTTATATTATATATATATATATATATATATATATATATATATATATATATATATATATATATATATGTATATATATATACCCAAAAATAATGAGACCTAACAGGCAATAATGCCAAGGAAACTATAGGGGAAATTATTAGACCGAATTGTAATGTAAATGTGAAGAAAGAAAAGTGAGTGAAAAGATACCTTGGGGTGAGCAGGAACCGAACCTGTGTGGCGTCACATAGCACGTGCACTTATTACGAGCTGGCTGCTGACCAATAGTCCCTGCATGTTGGGTCTCTTCCTCATCCCTATTAACATATATCACCAGCGACAGCATACGTCTTGTGGTAGCAGGACATTTTTATGTCCTACCCGTATCGACGTACATGGTCCAACGAACCTGGTGTACTTGGGTAGAAGTAGGAAGTAGGGATGGGGGAGGGGATGATGATGGGTGAATGCACATGGCGAATGGGTGGTCATTAGAAGAAGGTCCGTTCATTCTCCTTTTCCACGCTCAGCTAATGTGAGTAATTGCGGTGTTCAGTTGGGTGCACAGCAGGGGTCATGGGGTAATTTGTATAGCGCAGAACTTATAATGGTTCCGCTTAGCGGACTGAGTTTCGCGGGAAAACAGCTTCGAATGGAGGAGGAGCTCGGGTGAGTCGAAGGCGCATGGCCATGTCGCGCATCACGGTCGTCCCCGCCAGTCATTTTGTCGGGGGGGGGGGGGGCGCTCTGTGTTTGTCTGGCAACATACCGGCTCCCGTGACTGTCCCTGCAGTGGCTCTGACGATGACCGTGGTACATTGCCTATCACGCACTCCCAGAAAGAAGACAATAATGGGTAGTGTGCGTGGCAGATGCAAAATTACTCTGTGGGACGCGACTTTTATTTAACCATATTCTCTTCTGCAAGAGTGACCCCGTTTGAAAAGTTTCAACTCGGCGCTGTAGAGAGACGGTCACCCTCCGGTTTGGTCCAAGTCAGCACCGCCACGACTTCTCTGCTGCTGTGATCTCGACTGGGACTCGCTTGCGTGTTTATCGCATCTGTTCATGACATCGTGGCCTTAATTGGGGTCAGTGGGTTTTTTATGCGAATTTTTTCACGCACTGTACAGCGGAACCGTGATGCTTTTGCATAATTCAATATGCGGACGTCGTGTGCACGACGCAGGGTAATTCGGTCTATCGTGTGCGTCTGTTGTGTAGGAAGACACGACGTCTCTTTATATTGTGACTCAGATGCGAGTTGTTAATTACCTTAATTATCAACTGGACTAATCACAACCACCCTATATTAGGCCGTTGTCTTAGATTACGCCAGAAATAGCCTTTCCACTATTACCAGTTATCACGGTAAACTTGCCGCATGAGAAATGATTGAATTCTAATGTCAGAGCAGACACATACGCACGCTGTATTGTTTCTGTATATTGCTGAACATAGTCGACAGAAACGCAGTGGCGAGGTATCTAAAAAAACAACGCAAAAGTGAAAACCTTTTTACTATTATACTCGGTACAATGCAACGACGTACTTTAGCGGCGCTTTCAACTTTTTTAGTCTTGTCGCGTAAAACATCAACATGCCTTTGCACTGTACATACGTTTAGAATTACGTTAATTTCATGAAAACGTGGTTGCAATAGGTATGCTATATATCTAAGTATACGAAACTTGGACCAATTTTTTAAGATTCGTTCTTACGGTACCAGCTTTTCATTAGTGCATAATTTTCTGTAATCCTAAATTTGCTCCTACGTTGGTCGCTCACAGTCATGTATGAAAACTTGTTCGCTTATAAGCAAATGAGATTAACTTTAAATTGAAAGAAAATGACAAAGCAATCATTGAGGAGACAAAGCAATGTTCGTTCTTGCCTTTGATCATTCTTTTGGCATCGCAAATAGAGGCTTTTACTTCACACAAGTTGAGAACGCAGTGGCTTGACTCAGCTAGTAACGCTTGTACGTTGCATATCAGGCCTATCATTCAGCTAAGTTTTGACATAAACCGCAGCTCGTTGTGCGCGTTAATATGAACAGACAACGGTTTCTGAAAACTAGCTCTTTATCATTTCATTTGTGTGCATTAAATGTAGTGTTTACGTACGAGGCTGAAGCAAAGTTTATGACAAGTTCATTGAAAGAGCACAAAGAAAAGCATACCTAAATGAAATGGCTCTTGCTTTAGTAACATGTGAACTGTGGGCATTTTTTTTGGGGGGAGGGGTCATTTTTCTTTGCAGCAGCAACACGGATCTCTGCGGGGAAAGAATAACTGTTCTTGTTCTTGTTCACCTATTGATCGTGGCACATACCCACTATGGGGGATTGGCCAAGAATCGAGTGGTTTTAAAAGTTATTGTTCCGATTTAGTATAATAGTTTTTAAAACCACTCGATTCTCCCGTGAAAGTTTAAGCGAGCATCCCCCTAGAGGTGGCAAGAATAGCAGTAATCTGAACTGGTTGCTAAGTATGTAATAATCCTAAATGACCGTGCATAAAAACGCGCACACAAGGACCCCACGCATGCCGGAGTGATATGTTCTCCAATGTTTCATCGATATGTGAATATAAGTTTTCATGCCTTTTGTAGCCGTAAATCGGCATCTGCAATCGTGAGGTCTGACATTTCGTGATGGTGCCGATACAATAGAGAATCTGGGTTGTCAGCATAACGCAAACCTGTTACTCTCTTTTTACTAAATTGTGAGAAACTATCAGCTTGGATGCAAAAAGTTCCTGCTTCGACTCCCAAAGCTGACTAGACCCCAATCTTCCACACTGAAAATGTTACAAGCGGCATCTTTCCCCGCTAAAAGAAGGTTTAGACACTTTGACAACGACATCAGCCCACACTGCCCAAAGTGTATTGCTCGTTATCACAGATGCTTTGGCAATGTTCGGCCTTGAAAAATGCCTCTTTTAATAAACAAGAGGACTGGGAGGAAGCTCTCAAACGAGACGATCTTAAGGAATAACTGAGGGCTAACTGAAGGGCTGCCAAAAAAGCCTGCGAACGGGTAGAGGGCCATGGTCTTCTGTCCCAACGAAGGTGTGGCCCACAACTACGACCCAGTAGTTCCTTAGGACCCGAATAAAGTTTGTTGACTGACTGACTGCGTTGTCTCGACTTCGTTGTTGTGTGCGTGTTTGCACGCCATGTCTTTAATAATAAATGATGCATAGTGTGAAAGAACAGCGCAGCTGGGTAGTTTCCATCGTTTCTCTTTATTTTTCTTTTCAAGTTCACAATGCTTTTCTTTCTGTGTCTTGTATCAAGTCTTTTACGTGTTTCTTTTTAATGCTTTGTTTATAATTGTTTCTATTTATTTCTATATATCTGTTTCTTTTATCTTCCTCTTTCTACTAATATTTCTCTTCACTCTGTTTCTTTCTTTCTTTTTTTTTGTTTCTCTTTATTTAGTTTTCTTTTGTGTATCACGTCCTGCTTTTTATCTACTTTGATATCACGTCTCTGTCTTTTTTCCCATCTGCTTGTCGTTTTTAAATTATTCATCGTTCCACGTCCCCTTTCTGTCACTCTCTTCTTTTTCTCTGTTGCTTTCTCTTTTTGTCTCTCAGTCTATATTATTCTTTTTTTTCCTCTCTATCTTCACGTGTTTTCATGCGATCCACTTCGCCGTGCAGAGATTTCCTTGAACGCTCGCAGCCGTTGCACCGGGGCTGTGGGTCTCGCTCAATTCCTGTGGCCCACCCTAGAAGTTTTACATGACTGAACACAAATTACGATAGTCTAATCAGCTTCTGCTAAAGAAAGAGAAAAAAAACGTAATGTGTCACCGTTCTGCCTTTTATCGAACAAGTTGTGAGTGCGCGCACAATCTGTTAAGGCGCAGCAATGCTCTGAAGGACAAAGACGAGAATAGTGAATATTCAATAGTGAGTTGCAGGTGTTCAAGGAGTTACAGGTGTCAGGAAGTTTGGCCAACATTGGGATAGTAGAAGGTTAGGATAATGGTTTCACGGAAAGCACGGGAGCCTAGTCCGACTATGTAACGTAGGTCTTCCATCATGGATTATAAGATGCGAAGCGTCTTATGGTCGAGCTCAGTCTGGTGTGTGGCGTGACTACCCATGTAGGCGCATGCACGCCCCTCCCCCGCTCTCCTCTGTTGCAACCCTCCACTCTCGCCTCACAACTCTGACGCAGGCAGCATTTGCTAGGAAGTTTCGTGATTCAAAAATTGGCCCCCGCATCTTCCCATGGGGCAAATCGAGTAATTGCGTCACGGAGTGGCGGACGTAACTCGTGAATGTTGTGTCTACTCGAATCAAGCAAAGCGTCAAGTCAAGCGAAAGCTATGTAAATACGCCTCTGAACGCGTGCTCCACCACTCATGTCTCGTGCACGAGGCCCGAGACATGCGACGAGCCGGACATGCCCAGTAAGGGTGTTGGATGACTCGAACGCCGATGAGTGACATAGTGTGACTAATAAATGGTACGTCTATAGAAAAAGTGGGTAACGTTTTATAGTACAAGGTACTCTACTACGGGATACCATGAAGCCATCCCATGGGCCTCACTGAGGCCGCAAACATGTGTGTTTAGAAGAGGTGGTTAACGATTCTACGCATTTCGAAACACTGCTCGCGCTGCACATAACCGTACACTGACTACCCCGTACATATACGCATTGAATCTAGACCTCCAAAGTAGTGTGGGTGGGTCATTTCACCTGGCCATTGTCGAACAATACAAGTTCGCAGCGTGCGTGTTAACTAAAAGCAGACTGCTGGTCCCCCTGTCCAATCGGAGTCTTCTGTCACTCATTGACCATAAACAGTGATTGGCATGTTATTAAAAATACCAGTTCATTCCCTGTGTGCTTTGCGGCTTCCCTAGTTTCTCTCCTGCGCCACGCCGTGATAAGCGCCAGCGTCAGGGCCACCACCATTGTAAGCGCTAGCGCCCGTTTCTTCACGCCTACACATGGTTCACTTTTGCAGGAGATGGTGTAACTTTTTATTTACCCCACACGCTATAAAATCTAAAACACTTGGTGGAGAGTTAGCATATGCTTTAACTAATCTTCCATGATAACACTATATATGTATTTTCCTAATGCTGGTTCTATTTCTCTGGTTTAAGAGAAGCTAAGTCTCACACTTTTCTGCAACCTTGTGAGCTGTTATTTTCCATCAACTTCGATTCCCGATTCATAAGCGAGAAACTGTCGCATCCACAGACATGGTTGGTAGAGGAGTCATCAACAAAATACTGTGGCCTCGACCGGCCGCCGACAGAGACGCCTGCGGGAAAAAAATCATTAGAGTCCTGTGCGGCCCGATGGTTCACAGCGGCTGCGGGCAAGGCCCTGCTGCTAAATGGAAGTCGCTTCCTCAGTCGGTTTATCTGTCTTTTCATTTTCCTTTTAACACACCCCAGTGAGCCGAGAAATGACTGCAGCTACCTATTTCACGATTCATTGGCACTTGCGTAAACATATTGCGGACACCGACCTCCCTCTCCAGTGCACAATCCTCATCACGCAGTTCTTTGACCTAACCCCACACCCACCAGGCGCACTTCAACGAGCCTTCGTATTGGGGTCAATGAGAACCATGCTTCAGAAGGGGTGCACATACGTTATCGTTGGTCGTCGTGACCCGACGAAGTGGTGGTCCAAATTTGAGTGACTGACAAACAGTTTATATATATATATATATATATATATATATATATATATATATATATATATATATATATATATACAAAAGATGCTTTAAAACTGAATGCCCCTAACAGTGGCAGTCTTTAATGGGACGTTTTTTAAAATGTGTTAGTGCCATGATATATGAAAACTAACATCAGAATCTTCTCTTAACTCCTTCTCTAAATTCATGCACACATGCGCACTTCATTTGAAAACGCGCAACGTATTTTTTTCAGGTAGTGCGAATAGTTTACAAGACAGTGACAAATTTTTTGAGAGAGCATAAATGCTCAGACGAACACTGACTTCAGAACAGATCAATTCTTCAACACAAAATATCGACGGTGTAAAAGTTTTGACAAGTGGTGCTTCTAACCTTCCGCCTTGAAGAAGAGAAGACTGCTTGCCGAAACGTTGACTCCACTTGCACCCTGTGTTGCAAGAATATTTCACTTCAAAACTAATGTATGCGTGCCCACCCTCCAACAACGTATGGAGAGTTAGAAGCGATAGACAAAATCCTTGAATTGCGTGATCGAATAGTGAATATTTAAGATCGTTAAAATAGATCTCTGAAATCTTATTTTCGTAATTTCTTGTAGATGTCCACAAATACGGAATTTGAAATTACGGTTTTTTATGAACTTGCTCTTAATTTTGATGGTGTCACAAATGCCATACATCTTCAGCAAATATGATGAAGTTCTGCGCTTCTGTGGCAAAGCGCCATTTACTGCAGTAAGTTAGGGATGTTAGTCGCCAAGAGGACAACGCGGCCAACATACACCAATAAGTTTTGTGGTCGCCTACAAAGAGAAAACTAATTGCTATTTCCTACATTTCTGCAGCAAAGTTAAAGCCTATGCTAAGCACTAATACAGACACTTTGGGACATTGTTGTGTTTGGTGTAAATTGAGAAGGGCATAATTACTTCAATTCTTCAAAAATCACGCAGATCATAACAGTTGTCATACTCATCTTGAATAGTTGTCTTCGTACTATTTGTGCTTTGTTCCCACATAATTTTAATCAGCTTATTGTTCTTCATGATGGGCGCTGTCTGGGACAAAACGAATTTCATTTCCGTCACTCATTTTAATATACATGCATGTGTATGCTCTCCCATGGTAGAGTATCAAGTCTCAAAATCGTTAACCCATTTTTCAAAGACACAATGATGTCTTTCATGACAATGAGAAACTTACAAGACGAATAAAACATCACCTACGAATTTACTCAAGCGAGGGTCTACTGTTACAGTATCGCCGCAATGATAGAAAGATCTGATACATGATAATGTTGTCTATGTGCTGATATGCTCCTTGTCTTTGTCGTTGTACTTCTTTGTTTGTGTACCCGTTCGATAAGTTTGTGTACCCGCTTCGATGCGAGTGAATTAGTGTGTACTCACTAATTCACTCGCAGTATCTCAAAGGTATCATAGAATATTACACGAACGATGCACATACAGGAAAAAAAATGCCTGCATATCCACGAAGTGAATAATTACGAGCGAACGAAGCACTAGGGAGTTCAGTCGCCCGCCCACTCACACATGTAAAAAAGTGAAAACTCGAGCGCACAGCAAATACAATGTTTTATTTGTCACAACTAGTGTGTTTTGTTAAGTTATGGGTAAAGGGAAAGGTGTTACTTCGAATGTTCTTTAGGCGAAGTGGGAGGCCACTCTGAGGAGCTCCAATCTCGCCAGCCGACTCTGTGCAGTCGAGCAGGCGCGTGCAGCGGTGGAGAAGCATGGCCTTGACGTCCCGACATGGGAGACCTAAACCCGCGCCATTAACCAACCGGACAATTAAAGAAGTTTTTTTTTTCATTCATGCATCTACATTTCGTTATGCCTTCATTATTACGACATGCTTTATGGTCCATGAAATGGAGAGGCAATATATTTGTGATTGGATCTAGCCTGAAGTTGGCAAAAACGAGGTCTGTGCATTTTTTTTAATATTTAGGTATTATTTAGGAGCGAGTCTTCGAGGTACCTTAAACACGCGTGAACATTTTGTTTCTTGACTATAATATCTATAGGCTGAACTTGTACCAGAAATTGCTTGTCAGCTTTTGCTTCTTGAGCACGTCGATGGCTGCTTCATCGAATATATTTCTAGCATGGCATTGCTTCAATTTCTGAACATTTTTCGAGACGTTGACCACTTGACCTTTGATTATGTAAAGCTCGTTGCCACACGTTAAGCGCCTGATGCTAATGAACGGGAGCCGCAGAGCGATTAGTCGCTGATTCTCGAGCTCGCATCTCTGAGGTAGCTTGCTGCCTGCATGGACGTTAGCCACCGCACGCAGTACTCTCGCCTCCAGGGTCGGCGTAGCCGCTTTGCCGCTGATTCCCGAATATACACCTCCAGGCCAGCTTGTTTTCTGAGTCGACGTGGCCTTTCGCAGGTGAGAGCATGCTCACGTGCACATTAATCCACGCCAGAAAAAAGGAAGGAAGGAAGGAAGTGCCTGAAAACTGTTGCACACACCCACATGGGGCCATTGGCCAAGAACCGGATACTTCTGACGAAATCCTGCTAATTGGCAAACTCACGGTTTTTAAACTAGTGAAAAAGGACAAAAATAAATGGTAAATGTGCAATAAGAAATAACGGATATAAAAAATGTGTAGTTCGAAACGCGCTTACTCTTCATCGTCATGAGCATCAGCCCAAAGTTCACATAATATTGCCACAATAATTATTAGCCGGCAGCAACACAGAGGAAAACGAAGCGAGCATCACTAGTGGCAGCATAATAGCTTTCCGAGAAAGACGACATTGGGTGTCTGCTCTTGTGTTTTCTTCATGTGTGCGAATACAGCCTTCTTATTCTTGTAGAAAAGAAGTCTTCTGTTCTATTCTTTTCACGTTGTGACAATATCTTACAGATGTGTAGCGGGTACCTCGCTTATCAGGAGAATGACGAATGACATAGAGGCATAGTGGATGCTTACTAAAAAATATGGTGGCCCCGCCGTGGTGGTCTAGTGGCTAAGGTACTCGGCTGCTGACCCACAGATCGCGGGATCAAATCCCCGTCTGCGGCGGCCGCATTTCCGATGGAGGCAGAAATGTTGCAGGTCCGTGAGCTGAGGTTTGGGTGAACGTAAAGAACTTCAGTTGTTCAAAATTTCCGGAGTCCTCCACTACAGCGTCTCTCATAATCATATGGTGGTTTTGGGACGTTAAACCCCAAATATCAATCAATATAAATGGTGGTTGCATAGTGGGTACCTTGCATGTACTGTGCCAGAAAGTGGACAACGCTCAATGGACAACGTACCCTAAGGTGCGTCGTCCCTAAGGTTGCGGGTCGGTCCACGTTGGAATGCGTGATTGCAAAGCGATTTTCAATCAAGACCGACCAGCTCCAATGTTGAGGTTAAGAAGGTATGTTAAGAAAGATAGACTAGCATAGAACCTCTCACCAACGTGTAGTTCGGAGGTCATGCTCGTGCGCTCAGGAAGGCCGGCGATAACCCATCACGTGTTATTCGCGACCACCATTGCCGACACTGCAGTGCGGTATTCAGGATTATGAAGTCGGAAAATATATTTATATATTATGCCAGGAGAGCAAGAGTTTGATGCTATAAATAGTTTGTCTACTGAAGGGATGATTAGTACGTTCCTTAAGCGATATTTCGACCATTGAAAGCGCGAGGCAGCCGTGCGATTTCGTATCGACGCGCTGAAACAAAACACCAAAATGCGCTTGGCAGGGAAGTTTGCCTTTTATTATTAACAAATAATGTGTGCGCGTGGAATAATCGCGCACAGTTAAGGCAAATGTTTTTTTCTGAGGCGGAGTTAACAATTATTTAAATTTCCGCAACACGGACAGCGAAATTTCTTTTAGAGAGCTGAAAATCCGCGCTCAATAATGCAAATTTGCTTCTTCGCCACCATTTGCATAGGTGTTTGCGCCATCTGCTCGTCGTCCTGAATCTGTATTAGTCCTTGTTCAAAGTCCTCGGAGACGTCATTGCGCTGTGCAGTGTGGAGATTACAAAACGAGAAAGTCTTTGAGCTCTGAAGATTATGGCGATAATTCTCCATGTAATTAAGGAAAGAAGTGGTCACAGACTAGTTGCATAGTTTCCCGTCCATATCCTGGGAAACCACTTTCCGCACGTTAGAATTTACATTTTGAAATTTCGAAGAGATTTCTAATGCAAAACTAAAACCCCGAGTCCTTTAAGAGTTTTATAACCTACGACGTGCGCTTTCTGTAACAAAAGAAGTAATTGTGCGGACGGCTCCGTTTAATAAATGCACGCACGAAAAAAGATTAGAATGGGCTCTAGCTTATAAATGAAGGACGTTTAGGGCACATTTATTCAGGATTTACTCGTTCTGTGTCAATAAGGGTGACTGGAAGGGAGATATCTGAGTATTCGTTAGTATTAGAGGCCTAACGTATACATTTCATTCACATATGTATATGAGTAAAAAAATTGGCAGATTCCATTTACAGTGGGAATCGATGATATGCGAAGCACGAATGAGAAAGATTTACTTGCCACTTTAAGGTAAGGAGAGCGTTACGAGGGGGAGGTAAACGATAACCATATATGACTTCCGTGTCATGATTATTATGTTTGGATGTGTCGTTAACCTTCGTCATTTATTCACGTCATGACATACTAAATTTAGTATATGTGGAGCTAGCGAAACAGCCGCGAGTGCATAATGAAGGGTTCAATATACTCCAATATGGCGTTGACGCGCGCACACACTGGGCACAGCAACGCTACGTTTGTAAAACGCGAGCATTTTATGGTCTGACGCCAGGAGCGACCGGCACGACCAGCGTCCGTTGGCACGGCCCGACGGACGCTTTCGCGCTGATGCGTTACCCAGACAACACTACGTCTCCCTCTTTTCATGACGAAGGGACGCCGGATTCGCTAAAACGTGCATGGGTCAAAGCAACGCAGCGCAGCGCGCGTCTGCGAGTATATGGCAGGACCAGCGCCTGGCGTGGCAACGCCAGCGTGACGCGATTAAATGAACGCCGGCGAGCACGCGCATTGCGTCACGTCGAAATGTATTGGTGCTTTGACTTCGGCATGTAGTCACGTTCTCATATTACACGCATCTCATTATTATCATGTGTGCACCAGTCACATACCTTCGTCCTCCATTGACGTTACGTAATACCAAGTTTGGTATATGTGACGCTAGCAAAATGGCCGTGAGCGCATCTTGAGTGTGACATGTAGTCATGATGTTGCATGACACGCATGTCATGATTATCTTGTTTGGATATTTCATGTACCTATGTCGCCCGTTTGCGTCGCGTAGTACGGAGTTCGGTACATGTGAAGCAAGCGAAACGGCCGCGAGCGCATGATGAGCGTAGCATGTAGTCATTTTGTTACCTGAAACGCATCTCATGTTTATCATGTTTGCACCAGTATCATACCTTAGTTATTCATTCACGTCCCGTAATACCAAATTTGGTATAAGTGAAGCTAGCTAAATGGCCGCCATCGCATCATGAGCATGGCATGTAGTCATACTGTTACATGACACGCATCTCATAATTGTCGTGTTGGCGACAGTCACATACCTTCGTCATGCATTCACGTACTGTATAGCCAAATTTGGCATATGTGACGCTAGCGAAACCACCGCGAGTGAATCATGAGCGTGACATGTAGTATTGTTGGTACATGACACGCATGTCATGATTTTCATGTTAAGGTGTGTCGCTTGTGTTTGCCATGCAATCATGTCATACCATACCAGATTGGCAACATGCCATGTTGGACACCACCGCAAGATTTGCAGGACCGAAAAATGTAAATAATGACAGTCATGACATACATGTCATGTTTTTCATGTTATGACTAGTGAAATATGTTCTTCATACCGTCATGTCAAGTCATACCAAGTTTGATATCGATACCATTATCAAAACGGCCAGGACAGCTAAAAGTCGTAGGCGGCTAGATAGATAGATAGATAGATAGATAGATAGATAGATAGATAGATGGTAGATAGATAGATAGATAGATAGATAGATAGATAGATACGTTCAAAGTCGCCGAAGTTCGCTAAGAAATGCTTCGCATTTAAAAACAAAGATTCCGTATTTGCCACTGTGAATCAGGATCGACATGTGCCAGATTAGGGTGAACGCCAAGAACTCAATGACATTGGTATAGGAAGGGAATAACTGGGGAGGCGGGAGGAGGTTGTTGCCTTGCATGGGCGCTACCTCATTATGATGCTGCTGAAACAGTAAGAAATGCGCATACCACACTTCAAAACTGATGCATCATTGTTTTCTCATTTGCCGTGTTTAATGCGTCTTGTCAGCAATACGTTTTATAAAGCTGAAGTGCCTATTCCCTGATGTATATGTGAAGGTGTGAATATGCTCACAAAATGGACTATTGTAGGCTTAACACTTTTGCTTTGTTAGGTGGCGAAAATGTCGCCAAGGGATCATCTATCTCGAATACGTGCATGAATGAGCCGTATACAGCGCGTAAAATATTACACGCCGTACATTTAGTTACACTAGAGAAGTTTCCCCTTTGAAGCCAGACATCTACAAGACTGCTGAACTTCAGCACTGGAGGTGCCGCGAAGTATACCGATGTGCTGATATACACGATATCTAAGAAAGCTCTTCGTTGGGACACGCTTCCTCGGGATAACTGTCTGAAATGATTGTGCAAAACGCATAAGAAGCAAAAAAAAGCCCTCCACCCACCTTTTATACTCTGTACCACCCTCAAACGATTCTTGCATCTTCCCAAAGTGAATGATGAAGAGAGATTTATGCTAGGTTCTATGCTCCATAAGGTCTACGTAGAAGTCGCCAACCAGTATATAGGACCGACGGATGTATGAATGGATGCACTGATGAACGGACAGACACTCACATAGACGGGCGGACAGATGAACGGATGTGCGGGTGCACAGATGGATGGACGGATGGACACATGTATGTACGAATTATGTATTCATGTAGGTCATCATGTATTATGCTGGCATATACTTTATTCATTTACACATAAAGTCACTTCTTTACACAGATAACTTTGTTTTTAGTTCTGCAGGCGTTCACTGTAAGTTTCGGTTTTGGGTAGCGTGACGGACGCCTACAAGGCTAGGCCCCAAGAAGCTTCACCTAACAAAGCATAGAGAAACCAAAAAGCGATGGTGATCAGGGAAGGCCGCATTCGGGGCGAACACTAACGACTCAGGGCACCAGGTCATTATACTACTCACCAGTTCAACAGCACTTGCACGTGGTAAAACTTGACGAATCCAAAGAGTTGGAGTGAACTAGCCCTTAACGGTGCCCAAATGTTCACGACCTACTCCCTAGGCCCCTAGGAAGGCGGCGACAGACAATATACAAAGTGCAGAATTCCTCTACGAAGCGACTAACTCGGCTCGCCAGTGTCGAGTTAGCACACTCTAGACACACTCGGCCCACTAGCATGCGTTTTTGTTCATTCCTTTTTAGCTGCCAGTCCTCATACTCCTACACATCAATAGGCCTCAATATCTCTTCTTGCCTGCTCGTTCTGCTGGTCATCTGCTCGCGAATTCTAATTTTGCATTCTTTTGATGCGGTCCTCGCGTTCGTCTTACTTTTTGCAGCCATGACCGCTCATATTACTATCGATGGCGCACGTGCAGCTAGGTGTGTGAACATGCACGCCCAATAGCTAAACGCAGCTGTTGAAATGATTCAGTCAATCTAATGCCGAATTGCTTGCCGAGGGGGCCCGTTTCAGTGACACTGCCAGGTAGCGAAGACAAAATGGTATTCGTGAAAAGAAAAGCGGGATCGTTGTTATTACTTTTAGCTCCTTTTTGAAACTGCCCGTGCCTTCCCATCTGCTTTCTTCTTATTAGTATTACTTCGCGTGGGGAATAGGGGGGGGAGGAGATAAAGCATGCAATAAGATTGGAGCAAGAACGCAACAATTTCTGAGGATGTCAGAGAGGATATTATTTCTTTATGAAAGCGCGAAATGGCCCTAAAGTAGCGTTTCGATTTAGTCTCCTTCTCGATCCAGAATGAGACGCGCCGCCAGAGCGAGGAGGAGGAGAACACAGCCTTGCATTCCTCGCCTACTTACTTGCTTTACTTTTCTATTACTCGTTTTATGCGTACGTAACGTAGAGACTTACTGACGACATCGACAACAACCTGCGCCTCGCGCTGTAGCAGGACACGATTTGCCATCCTCTTCTCTGATCGAGAGTGCTCGCAGCATTGTGCGTGCACCACTTAGTGGTAATAGCAACATACCTCTGGGTGCACATTGTGAGATGCATTTTTCTTGTAGAGAAAATCATTGCCGCATATTTCCTTATATCCTTTAGAGGGAGCTTGTGTACATAGTATGTGATAGAGTTTGTGAGTGAGATGGACGCTGCGGTGGCTAGGTATGTAGAAGCCTCGGTGAAAAGCTTGTGTCGAGAGAGGAAGACCAAACCAGGTGCGGTTATAAGTAGCAGCAGGACCGAAAACCAGGCCTCAATCGCTGTGATTACCAATCCATTCGTGGAAACATCGAGAAAAACAAACAAAACTTGGCCCCGTATCTGCATGTTAATGTGCAAATGTCATCGAAAAACGATGGTCTTGTGTGTGGAGAGAGTGAACAATTTATTTGATGTTCTGCGCAAGAAAATCGGCGAATGGTATTCTGGAGGCGCTGCATTAGAGTGCCTCAAGTGTGCATCGGAGGCGAACGAGTGCATCATGTCACGTCACACGTACGACATGAGCGCCATTTGGCTGTTAGCTTTGAAAACGAAGAGCGTGGCTCTGAGACGTATGTGCGTGCCCGTCTCAGAGGTGATAAGGGGCAGAACGTAAGGCGGCGGGTAGGGGCCACCACCGTCTCGTCTTAACAATGCGTTAGAAACACTCGCCTTTTCGTGCAAGCATTGCATGGTCAGCGCAGCGTGATAAGCGATACGGTCCTTAAAATTACCTGTGTATGCCTTTTCTAGTAAAAGATGCACATGCAGAATATATACGTGTTGTTATGGTGCCCCAGACATGTGCAATATTGGCTTAATAATTGACAATTGCACAAGTATGAACGATAAAGCTTGAGCGACATTGGTGGGCACTGCGGATCGGGTCGGCCGTTTCAAGTACCCGGTGCCGTTAAGAGTGGACAGACAGACAGACAGACAGACAGACAGACAGACAGACAGACAGACAGACAGACAGACAGACAGACAGACAGACAGACAGACAGACAGACAGACAGACAGACAGACAGAGAGAGAGACAGACAGACAGACAGACAGACAGACAGACAGACAGACAGACAGACAGACAGACAGACAGACAGACAGACAGACAGACAGACAGACAGACAGACCAAAATTTTTGCGTCCAACGTCCCCAAGAAAGACTGCCGTCTCTAAAATAAACATCACGAGAACAGAGTCCCGTGCCGATTACCAAGGGAGGAGAAAATTTCTATAAATTTCACACCAGAACTATTCAATGTTTACCGTCCACGGGTACTATGAATGCAACCCAGAAGCGGAGATATTCTAAAATGGTAGCAGACATGTAAAATAATAAGTTCAGCCTTTGTGAACTTCAGAATTCTAAATACTGGTTACACCTTGTATCAATGCAACTAAGCCATCCTTACGTTTACAACCATGGTATCGCTTGCAAATTACGCGATTATGAGAGTCCAAAGGCAGGTTATGTTAAACTGCTTTATAGAGCATGGTATATACACCAGACCTTATGATGACTAAGGCCTTCAACACTAAAATACCACCTAACCGTTGAATAAATTCCACATGTACAGTGTGATGAAGTCATTTTTTTTCAACTGATATGGTATTGTTGTATAGTTTTGTTGACCGTAAGTCGTTGAAATGTAGCTTTGTAATAAGAAGACACGTTATTGTGTTAGACCAAATGAAAAGCAGTCATCCTAAATGTTTGCATGGGAAACAAAATGTCACCACTTTTATCTTTACTTCCACTTTTCTTTTCAACAAGCAGACAATAGCATTTCGTGTGCTTGTCAGCTGGAGCTGGGGAAACGAGTGATTCGGCTGTCGTTCAATAGCGTATTGGGCAATTGCTTTACCAGAAGTGGTCCTGATATCTTTATTTTTAATATTTTTTTCATCAGAGACAACGTTGCTCAATTCCAGCGCTTAAAAACAACTGGCCGATAGGTCCAGGAAAATGGTTGGGTGCCTTGGACAGCTTTTTCTAGATAGGCTTATTGGGAAAGCGACAACTACTGGAAAGATGAGCGATTGAACGCTTCGCTTGAAGTTGTGTGTGTGTGACCACAAACGACCGACCAGAGTTGTTTACTACAAATCTTGGCGCTCTTGATTCGACACGTCGCAGCTTGTCAGGGGGGCAACGTTGCTCAACGATCGCAGTTTTGGATGGGCAGTGTCCACACACTCAATGGCCACCAGCTGTTCACGAAAAGTGCTCGGTGCGAAAGACGATAAGCGGGACCAGCTACAAGATTTTCAGCGCGGCGAAAGTGCCGCACTTTCCAAAGCTGATGCATTTTTCAAGCTACGTGGTCTTCCGATCGAAGTGTTTTGGACTCGGGAAAAAAGTCATCTGATTTGGCATGGACACGTCGCTGCCTCAGGGAAGCCAGAGAGAAGTATATAGGCTGTACGGGTAGCGGAGACAAATGGTAGTTTATGCCGGTGCAAATGGTGATGGAGGTTGCTGCCATCAGTAAAATCACATGAGCGCGATCAAATTCGATCACCTGCTTTCCCTTGGAAATGTTGCATCTTGGCTTGCGCATTCAATATACGACACCACGTAATGGTGTGGAAGTCTTGCCCACCATCATACCTTTATGCAGCGACATATGACATGAATTTGCAGGCTTTAGTTTTGAAAGGTCTGAATTGGCATTATCGTCAACTGTACAGCCGAGAGAAATGGTCCCTTACGTAGGCACCCTTTGCTAATACGCCACATTATGGTCTACGTGCTTTGTTCACTTGAACGTTATACTCTGATGCCACAGTAAACTTTCTAGTTACACTGCAGGTATGAGTGTGATCACTTATAACAGCGGTTTCAAACTCATCTCGGCCAGCGGGCGAAGGTCACGCAGTTTCTTCCCCTGTTGGGTACCGCGTGTGTTATCTCGCGGCTGCCTCTGCGCAGAGCTGATAGACGGAGTGGACAAGGCGGAGGTGAGTTAAGACAACATTTATGTACACTACTAACAGAGGCGTTACATCTTCGGCCCTGGGGATGACAGCTTAAGGAGCTCGCACTGAGTTGTGACGACGAGCCGGAATTTTTACGGTCACACTTTCTTCGCGCCGCTTGGTACTTTTATTGCCTCCGGGGGTCCCTTGCATCAGCCAGTAGTTCAAAGCCTCCAGTCAGAAAGCGCTGCTGGTCGCTGGATGAAATGGGGCCTGTGGGTGAAGGGCTTGACGTGTGTTGCGTAGGACACACCGAAAGAGATGCCATCTGTTGCATCAGACTGGCTATAGCTCGATGGATTTGACGCTGTTTACGTCAATCCGTCTATCGATGTTGACGCCACTTGCATCAGACCAGACCAGCTTGAATTCCTTAGAGAAGATATGAAGTTCGGTTTGAAATCGCACACATAACACCCTTAAGGGCCGGGGAAGTGAAGAAAGTAAGAGCGGGTTGGAGAGAGGGAGTGACGAGTTTGCAGGAAGGCTAGAAAAATGCAGCCATTTCAAAGAAGTTCTTTCGAATCTCTTTTACACAGGTCATTTTCGAAAAACAGTTTGTTTCAGGAACCTAAAAACTAGAAGATAGCGATCTTCAATGTTTTATAACATCATGACGCCGATTTTGAAATATTTTTTTTCAAGGTTACGTTTCATGACATGGTGAAAACATGGGGTGCCTCACGCAAACAATGCTTTATACCAGTCACCGCTTTGGAGCTCACGACAATACCTATTAGGAGAAAAATGGGAGGTGAAGACAGTCGTGTAAAGGTCACGGGATACCAACGAGAAGCTCGCGGGCCACGTGTTTGAGACCCTTGTGTTATGCAGTAAATATCCGTAGATTGTTGTTTTTTCAGTTCAAACGAAATAGAACAGCTTTGTTGTCAAAAAATAATGAATTAAAAATACGCAAATATGTCAAATTAAAAGTACGGATAATAATTTTATGAAACTAGGCGCTTAACGTTTTGGCGCTTGCGATGCAAGAACAAGATACTAATGGCCTAATATTCTAGCCAACTGGAGTGTACATCTCTTATCCTGGGGGCACAACATGAAGGTCATGCAGCACTTTGTGTATTCAAAATATAGTTCTATTGAGGTCCTTGTCAGGAGGGGAAATAAACAAACGCATTTACACTGAAAAAAATAACCAGTATTTTAATTTCAACTTTGAACGATTGTGCAGCACTGAGAACCTTCGCGAGTAATTATGTACAATTGATTCTTTTTCCTTACCCTTTTTGTAACGCACAACACTGATACCCGTCACAAGCATGTGGTTGACTCATTCACCTTGCACAGCACTGCATGAAGTCTGGCCGGCCTACTTGTTCACAAGAACGCCGATAAGCATCGTGCAATTCTTACTACTCGCTGCAGTAATGAAGCAACCGTAGCGGCTGGGCACACCATCACAGACAATATGGCCCAAGAGCACTTCCCCAGATGAGCCTCACATTAGGTCCGTATGGCTAGATATCAGAGTGGGTTGTTGATTCAGTGGCATAATATAGTAGAGACAGGCTACAGGAGGACAGGAGAAGGTAAATTACAAACTAAACTAAACAGGTAAGCCGCTTCGAGTAGGATGGTAAGGCTCGTACACATGCAGGCATTTCGCAAAGTGCGCAAGCAGAGCGAGATTCTACTAAGGCGCTGCCTGCTGCAGATAATCAGGTAAAAACAACACACTGCCGGCGCGAAGATGATGTCCTCAAGAATAAACAGCTGCCTTTTTTTGAGAAGCTTGCCCAACCAAGGGAACCCTGCGGTGCAAGGCATCGCTATGAATGTCTCCTGATCTGCATTGCAGAACAGGGAGGGAAACGTGGCTGCGAACCTGTCTTCCAACGGCGCACTTTATCTTTAACCGTTATTGAGCACACAATCTTCCCAGGCAAAAAAAAAATAACGTCGATGGCTTCGATTTGGGCTGCCTGTGTCCTGTTTACTTGTTGCGCGTATTCAAATGCCTGTCAGTTGGTAGGTTGATTCAAACATATAAGATAATTGATAGATATGTGGAGGCCCAAAACCACCATATTTCTATGGGAGACGCTGTAGTGGACGGCTCCGCAAATTTCGACCACCTGGGGTTCTTTAATGTGCAGCCAAATCTGAGCACACGAGCCATTTTCGCCTCCATCGAAAATGCAGCCAGCGAAGCCGAGATGCAGTCCCGTGACCTGCGGGTCAGCAGCCGAATACCTTAGCCACTGCGCCACCGCGGCGGGGCAAAACCATAATAATGTGCACCGTGACTCGACGAGAACTTAGAAAACACGACATGTACAGAGCGCTATGTTGCAATGTGTGTTAGTCATCTCCTATGTGTTAGTGTTGTCGTACTGAGCGGCATTTCGTAGAAAAAAAATTCGGGAGGTATTCCCCAATTAGGAAAATGGAGGCAAGCGGAGCTTGACGTGCACGTGTAGCTGACTCACTTTTCTTCTTTCTTTTCTTACTTTCTCTTTCCCTCTGTTTCCTTCTTTTCTCTCTCTTTATTTCTCGCTTTCGTTCTTACTCTTTCTTTTTCTTTGTTTCTGTTTTTTAAGTTCTTTTCTTTCTCCCGTCTTCTTCATTCACCTGCTTTCCTTTGTTTTCTTTTCTCCTGCCTCTTTTTTCCTGTAATTCCACTTTCTCTCGTTTTTGCTGAAATTCTTTCTCTCTTTGGTTCATGCTTTTGCTTCGTTATCCGCGTCTTTCTCCTTTTTTCGCTTTCTTTTAGGGTAGAATCCTTGCCAAGTTAGCGCCAGCTAAGTGCCCACCAGCACTTCTGCGATGCACGCTTGGGCGACTTCGTGCTAGCTGCCGTAATGTTTTTCATTGTGATATATTTGGAATCTATTAACACCTTATTGAAATATACCCGTGTCACAATTATAATCGGTATTAGTCCATTGTTAGACTTTTACTGTGTCCCACACCCCCGTATCTTCGTGGACAGAGATACGGAGACATGTAACACTGTGGACGGACAAGGCTCGACCCTTAGTTGTTTCACTCCTAAAACTAACGCAGAAACAAATAAGGACATATAACTCCACCCTTCTTTGAGACTTGGCACCGCTCATGGGAAACTGCCCACCACACTGCGCTATCTCTAAAATAGCACATCCAGTACAAGCTACGACTCGCATTGCGTCGTCTAGAGACTAGATATTGCACCACCTGACTAAGCGACGCATGCGCAATATTCAAGCCACGCCGACCAATGGAGACATAGCGCGCAACATCCGCTCAGCAGTACATCCCCTGGCTACACCCGACTTGCGCCCAGACAATCATTCGGCGTTCTGAGAAAGGGCGCACTTTTGAGGAGCACCCTGCATGCACCTTGAAGCTGAGCGTGTCGGAGTACCGGATGGCCACAGCTTTGACAGGCCGATCTGGCCTATACTTAACCAGGGAAGCAGCCGATTGCGACTACACTCGAAGAGAAAGTGAAAGTGACTGACTTCACTGTCAAAAAACACGGTAGTGGCGTGTTGACACAATCCTCTGTTAATGTTTTGATCAAGTGAGACTCGAAAATCTCACGATGTGGACATCTGATTATTGTTGTGCCAATGCACTGAAGGCTGCACACATATTGGCAAATGTTTTTATAAAATATTGTTGCTATTCAGCATTCGGTCTTGCACTTGATTTATTTCTGTCGTTGGCTTTCAGGCACCACTCACACAAGAGTAGTACTATTTGCCGACACAATTAAAGTACTATTTGCCGACTCTTTCTGTATTTGATAATACTTTTGAAGCAAGAAGAATGCTTAAGATAACAAGAAATATATTGTTTTCAATTTTGAATGAATTAACATTGTCACTCACTTTGCAGGCCGGTTTAACTGCCTATTATTCTGCGGATATTAATTTCACTGTACATATTTATTTTGTGACGTCTATGTTTCCCTTTAAATGAACAAAATGCTCTCTCTCTCTCTCTCTATATATATATATATATAATATATATATATATATATATATATATATATATATATATATATATATATATATATGTCAATAATGCCAAGGAATGTATAGGGAAAGTTATTAGAACGAATGTAATGGAAATAGAAAAAAAGAAAAGTGGGTGAAAAAATAACTTGCCAGAAGCAGGAATCGAACCTACGACCTTCGAATAACGCGTTGGATGCTTGAACGCGTTATTCAAAAGTTGTATAATTCCCAAGGGGGATACACGCGCCCCTGAAGGAGCCCATGTAGACACTAGCACCAGATTCCCCTCTTGGTATTATTGTATGAGGCTCTATGCCTGCATGCCTGCCTGGAAACGGTGTCGAAACGTCTGGAGGGCGTCTGCCGCCGCTCATAAGAACCACAAAAAAGTGCGTGCATGCTTTTAACGATCACTAAGGTATTTGTTTTATTATTAAACAGAACTTGATGAAGCCTGCAGCAACCACGCTTGGTTTCAGTTTTGGACCTTTACCGGCAGTGCAATGATCATCACAACCACCAACCAGTGTCCTGCGCATTCCAACCATCGGTAGAAGGAGACGGAATGCAGATTAAAAACAAAATCTATTTTAAGGGTTTCTGCACACTCTCACGAGAAAATTCTGCAAGATTCGACAATTCAAATGGCGTGCTTTTTATTGCGACACAAAACAGAAAACCAGTGAAGGACAGTAGACGGTACTTTTAAGTTCCTGGTGAACGATTGGCTCCGGCATGCAATGAACTCGCAGAATCGTAGAAGTTCTTCAGAAGGAATAAGCTTGCAGGAAAGTCGGCAAATAAATTTAGAGTGGAAATACAAAGGATTACAAACAAGGACACTTTTCCTAGCATATTATACTCAAGCGAACATAGTAGCGTTTGAACGAAAGAAAAAAAAGTGCCTAGGTTCTAAGACAAAGTCCTCGCTGCAGCGTTCATTTATTCCACCGCCAAACTTCATAATAAATATAAAAGAAAGTATGTTCTCACACAAAAACAGTTTTCGCAATTCCAATTTAAAGACTAACTCGCGATGTCAAGTGACAGCTGGCCACTTAGCGGCCACGTCTGGAAACAGCACTGCCAGGCTTAACCTTGAACTGAGATATGTTACCACGTAGCGAGCGATAGAGTTTCATACATTCATACCTCGAGAGGACTCTGGCGCTAGTGTCTACATGGGCTCCTTCGGCGGTGCTTGTACCCCCATGGGAATTATGAGAAGTACAGGCTTCGGATCCGCTTCGGATGAATTACGTTCTTGAGATTCACGACGCTTCTTTTCCGAGTGTAAAACAAAAAGATATGAACGTGTATTTAACTGAAAATTGTCCTGTTTGTTTATATGCAAACTTTATTCCAAAAAGTTTTAGTGACGAGCCGGTAAAAGTGAAACTTGGGTAAATTTCACCATTTTAACCATCAGGGTATGCATTGTTCTGCCATTACGTTCCAGATTTGGCATCAAGATTCAATGAATTATTTTTTATAACGGTTGAAAACAAACATACTTCCTTTTCTCTCGAAAAAAAAAAAATTATCCATTTATGAAAATAACAGTACAGGATTTGGTGGGAGAAATTTAACGTTTCGTCTTCTGCGATGCTAGGTGTGTCTGTCCAAGTGGCTTACCCCAAAGCACCTCTGGTTCTGTTGTGAAGTAGAGTAATCGGAGAATGACGGCGCATCTACTTACCTTCGCCATCAATTTGCAGTCAATTTAAAACGAGTTTAGGCAAGGCGCGCTCGTGAAAATCATGAACTCGATGAAATATCCTCGGCTGGCGAGACGCTACATCTATACGCAGCGGTGAGTGGACGACGCTTCGTTTAAACTGTCAAATACGACTCGTAAAGCTCCAACGTTGCAGCAAACTTCACACCAAGTGGTCTTCAACCTCTTTGAACAAGAAAGGCACTGCTTCAGTGATTTGTACCGCACCCCACTACACGTGCTGCGCGAAGAATGAAACTGAAACTGCAGAAACAAGCTCGTAGACAGTTCGCTAGCTAACCCGGCCCAATCCGAAGCCTGTACTTCCCATAATTTACATGGAGGTACATGATCGCAGTGCCAGATTCCTCTTATGTGATTCTTAAAGAGAACAGAAGAGAAACGTGAGCTCTGTAACTGTCTGCATCAGAGTGCGACACCTCACCAGTAGCTCACGAGGGATGGGGGTAAGATGGGATTAAAAGGATATGATTAAAGGTACAGAGATAGAGAGGGGGAATGAGAGAGCGTGGCGCGGGGACAGCGACACCCAGAAGCAAGGAGAAGATAAAAAAATGGACACGGTCGTAGAAGTCCGAGGACGGGGCACCACTCAGCGAGAGCTCTTGTCGGTGGCAGGAGATGGCGTAGGGCGAGCCAGTCGGTCAGAGCTGCACTGTCGTCAGAGACCACTGGGCACAACAGGTCGGCATGAAATCCAGAGAGCGAGTCCTGCCAGATTCCTCTCTAGGTATTATTGTATGAAATTCTATGTTGCACACGTTGGGAAGCGGGCGCACATTCGTCATGCCAAACGCGCGAGCCCGAAAAAGAAGAAAGCGATGTCCAATGACTATTGCTGTGTGCCGGAATGCGTGGTGTAAATATGGCAGTGAATTGTTGTATCACTTCCTGAAGGATGCAGACGATGGGCGATAGAGAGTAGAATTGATCAGAAGCTTACACCTTGAAAAGAAGGTGACAAAGACTAGGGTGGTTAGTTCTAATCAATTCGCTCATGAAGACTTCATTTTCCCCTGCGAGTATACAGTTGTTTAGCGTTTGTACTTCTTTGTCGATATTTGGACTTCCCTAAACAGGGAGTATAGTTTCGTTCATATAAGCAAGTGCTTTAGGAAATTAGCTCTGTTATGTGTGAGTGTGTTCCGCGTATGCTTGTTTCCTGCATAAGTCGTTGTGCTTTCCATTCTAAAAGTGACCGCTGTAATCTTTTGTTTCTAAAATTTTGATTTCACATGTGTGTATATACACGTGCAGAAATGCATGCGCGAACATACATAAAGAATGGGTGTACCTCATCGAAAAGATTTCTCGCTACGCCAATTTACTCGCGAAATCGTAAATATATTTATTATAGACAAACTTACAGTGTTTATGCCTGCGTTTGCTCTGTAGTGTCTAGAGACGGTGCTGCTTCTCAATGAACGCAGCGCGATGATTTTCAGGTCCTTTTTAAGTAAGTTGAAGAGAGACTGCGAAAAGTGATTGTTCCAGCTTCTGAAGCCTTCGACTCGCGGGCACATCACTTGATTTCTTTCTGACATAGTGCAGCGTAACTTGTTTCGCAACAGTCTTGTTTTCGTGTGATGCTTTTATCGCTATTTTCCTGAATAACCGATTTATCGTTTCCGGTAACCTAACGCGGTTAATTATATGATTTACTTTAATTAGCTAGTCGTTTCTTATATTTAATAATACTGCCACGTTTCATTTCCATGGTTTTGTTATCGTCCCAAAACACTACACAATTTTCAGCGCAAACCGCGCCTGCAGTTTTCGAGAAGCTTCCGGACGTTAGTAGATCATTTCGATAAGATCACGCCTACTCTGCGAACTCTACAGATTATTCTGGAACCTACGCCACCGCCAGAGATAACGCTAGAACATACGACGGCAAGACTATAAATGCCGACGCGCTTCGCCGCTTGTCACTAGTTGATCAACGGCCGACGCTCCGTTTACCGCTATCTGTGCGAGACTGCTGCTGTAATTGGACTTTCCGTTTACCGGGCACTGGTTCGCCCAAATAAACAGTTAAATCCCTGCATAAAGTCTCCTTCCTGTCTTCGGCCACGTCACGACCCCGTGACAATACTTTAACTAGGGTCGTACTACTGACATTTTAGGGGGACAGGGGTGGGGATTAAACTAGCGAGTAGGTAAGTTTGCGAAGGTGTAGCACGCGTGTACGTAGTGTGTTCATGCATGCGTAGTGTGCGCGAATATTTTTGTCATACCCCTAACTGCCAACACGAACAAGCGAGTGTGCGAAAGCACACGGGCTTATTTATTACAGAACATTTGAATCGGAGAATGAAAACAAAGGATGACTTATATTACGATCGAAACAACGATTAGCCTTACCACAAGATACACTGACCCAGGCATAGCCCCATCTCTAATTAAGTTATTGGCATGCGTATTCAGATTTTGCCAGGACAACGGAACTGATTGGGATATATGCAATCGGCAGCACGACTCGCAGAGCAGAGGTATCTCAAAAACTGCGAAGGCCTTGTCCGTAGCAACGCAGCTACAAAGCACAATAGTGCTTGCACGATTCTGGGAGGCCCGCTGCACAAAAGCAGTTGCCTCTCCAAGCGCGGTCTCGCTAGAAAGGTTTTTCTACTTGAAGTAAATCTCATGTGGTTCGCCAAAAAGGCTCGATGTTATTTCCACTGTTTCCCAAGTAAAATCTTTTAGGACGATGAGAATGAGGTAGGTCCGCGGCCAGCACCTTTTTTTGTATTCGACGAAACAACGCGATCAGATGCCACAATGACGAAACTTCAGCACAGTAACCCGTGAAAGTGCCGCGTTGAACCTGTTGAGCGTAGCCATGTTTGTTTCCAAGGTAGTGTTGCCAGCCCAAGGATCGTTTTGTGGAGTAATGAATATAGCGACAAAAATATTTGTTTCACCACTTGTTGATACAATTATAGCGACGAAAAAAAACATATGGTATGCAAGAAGGTAAAAGAAATTTGTCAAACAAGCACCACATTTTCATGCTTGATCAACAAAATAACACAGGAAGCAGCATACTGATACAAACAGAACTACTCGATAGACACGACACCTCAGTGAAAACCAATGCGCGCGCTGTCCCGGAATATCATGCCCTAGATTTGAACGCCACTAGAGCATAAGCTACAAATAAATGTTTCTCATTATTTTCAACCAATTTTCCCTACATACGCGTTGCCTCCACGCGGGTATCTTTCTATGCTCTGGTTTGTGCACTTTGTATCCATACATCGTCCTCCACTTCTGACATTTTTACCGAGTTTTTATTCGTTGTAAACAGTGTATGCAAGGTTGTCCGCATTTTAGGATTGTCAAAACACTGATCTTCGCTTCAAATTTTTATTTCAGCCTTTCTCAACCTTTTTATTTTAACCCTGAAATGAACAGCCTTGATGCAGCCATAGCTTCTAAATTAAAAAAAAAACGGCATTGATTTGAGTTAAATCAATACGCAATAAAGAGGCCCCCACGGGAACGCCCCAGTAGTTCTCTCATTCCGGCAGCAGACACGCAAGACAGTGAATGCATGCGGCAGAGTGAGCACGAAGAAAAATAGGAGATTCAGTCTAAACGCGAGTGAGCAAAAAAAAAAGAAAAGAAAAAAAAACGCGGGCAGTAAACGAAGTGGATTTCCATGCAGCATTTCTTCATCGCGAATATGCTAAGTCGGCTCCTGTTTCCTAATAAATTCTACGTCCTACATTTAAATGTCGTTCAATAAGTACGAACGTTCGTTGCTCGGATGCGTTTCCGGACTTTGTAGTCATTGCGGAAACTGGCTAAAAAGAGCTGGATCATGGCACACACGATTCGCGTTTGTTACAGGGTACTCATTTTCGAAAATCAGAAAGTTCAACTTCCAAACTCTTAGTTTCCTATATTGGATGTTTTTTTTTCTTCGGCTTACGCACACTTTAAATTTGCTACGTTATATAGCAATGCATTTTTATATTACCTAACTAGAGTTTTGAGGATCATAAAGAACAAATAATTCCCCTTGTACGACTTCAAGCTTGTAATTTTTTTGTTCATAGGAATAATAGTGAAGTGATGTTATTTAGACAATATCGTTCTTTAATATGAGTTTGACTCAATACACTGAACTAAGCTGTAAAACGCTTTGGTGTATTTCCACTGCTGCACGAACTATTACGAACCGATTCTGTGTCCAACAAGCATAGCGTATGTGAAATGTGAATAATAATAATAATAATAATAATAATAATAATAATAATAATAATAATAATAATAATAATAATAATAATAATAATAATAATAATAATAATAAAGAAAATAATAATAATTTATCGTGCTCAGGAACAATCATGAGGTCATAGTGCAGGTGCACGCAAAAATAAAATAATACAAATAAACAAAACAACAAATAGCAATAAAACAATGCAAAACATACAATTTAGGTACTCTTCAGAAAAAATCAAATAAACAGTGAAAATACACAGCAAAATTGAAACAGCGCAAAATGGGAAGAATAAAATGACAAGACGAGAATTATACAAAGGAAGTGAATAATATTGGGAAATATTATTATTAATATATTATTATTATTATTATTATTATTATTATTATTATTATTATTATTATTATTCAGTTTGCATATACACAAAAACACATTAGAAAAAGGGAGGGAATGTTCCGACAACTGCCCCCTAAAGGAGCGCAACGCCTGACTGAATCTTCTGGAAAGAAAGAAAAAAAGAGGGCATAGACATGGTAGAGAATAAAAGAGAAAGAACAAAAAATATAGCCAAGATGGTGACACAAATAAAAGGTCGCTTAAAAAATGTCCATAAACATGAAGCCAACTCGAATTTCTACAGAAGAGCTATGCTGCATTGACGTTGTAACATCGGGCAGTGCATCCTTCTAGTAACAAGAAAACGTCAATGAACGTGTACATAATTTGATTAGCTCCATAAGTTATGATAAGCCATGCCCGCTGCATAACAAATGCGAGACATTTCGTGCACGTATAGCTTTGCAGGATTAAGGAAAAAGTGACCAAGTTGGTTGCAGAATCAACGATTGATTAAAAAAAGCGTTACACAACGAACATAAATTCGAGGAGCAAATAAAGTGAGCGTCTGCTCTATTCCCTAATTAGTTGGCATAATAATGCCATGTACCTGAAACCTAGTTTGTAGGAAAAAAAATCGCACATGTCATTTAACACGCTCTGACATACATCCTCCCCTTTCTTTTTGTTTTCACTCTGGCGCTGCATACACACATGTGCGATCTTTCTTCTGTACTGTTGGCTTCGCATTAGTGGTGCTTTGTTTCATTTATAGTTTGTGGTGAGTAATGCAAACGTCTTGATTTATTGATCCTTACGTTTGCCTCTGTTCTATAGAATTTCCCAAACATTCGAAAATATTTTAAGTATAGATTTGGTTTCAATTTATCACATCAATGTATGTATTTACCGTTTGACTATTTTGAACAAGTAACGGACGGAATAAGTAACGGAATCAGCGGAACAAATTGGCAGGAACAAGGTGTCGGTGAATTACGCCGCCGAATAGAGGCTGTTGAACAGTCGCAAGACGTGACAGTGCTTTCAAAATTAAAAGAACAAATGGACACTCTAGAACAGTAGAGCCGCAGACAGAACATGGAAATTCATGGTCTGGCACAACGAGAAGGAGAGAACCTGCTAACAGAAATAAATAAGCTTGCCGCGCAGCTTGACCCGCCGTCACTATCTGAAAAAGATATTGACGGAATGCACCGTCTGCGTGCAAAAGAGGGTAGGGACCCTGTCGTTCTTGTGCGCTTAGCCACAAGAACATTAAAAACTGCGTGGTTCGAAAAGTAGAAAAATCTCGGGAGCAAAACACAGGGTATTAAATTCTTTGATAACCTGACTCCTACAAACAAGCGGTTACTATGGCTTGCAAAAAACCGGGCAAGGGAATCGAACTATCAAGTCGTTTGGAGTTCACAGGGAACTATCTTTGTGCGCAAGCAGCCGAATGCTCGCGCAATAAGGCTGGCTACGAAAAGTGACATAGAAAAAATTGTTTAAGATTATAAAACGCCGCTAACTTCCACAAATATGGAATCTTATCACAGTGCTGCATCGTTTAACAACTTGGTAGCGAAGAATACCTGCTTTTGTGACAAAGGGCTCACACTGTTCCATGTGAATACGCAAAGTTTAAGAAATAAGCAAGTTGACATGGAGACATACCTATCGCAACTAAATTGTTGCTTTGACTTCCTAGCTTTTTCAGAGACGTAGTACGCGGCTGAGCATGACGTCATACATTTCTCGGGTTATAAGCACATTTCAGTTTATCGTTCCAGAAAACGAGGCGGTGGCGTTTCTCTGTATGCTCGCGAATGCCATGGTTGCAAAATCTTGCCTGAATTTACGTGTGTGACCGATGATTTTGAATGTGTTGCTGTAGTTTCTAGAAACATTCTGATTGTTGCTGTCTACCGCCCACCGCAAGGTGGGCTAACAGGATTACTTCATTATATGGACTCAGTGCTTGAACTTGATAACATGAAGAAATTCCATTCGATTATCGTTGGTGATTTCAATGTTGACTTACTTTCAAAAAGTAATGAAAGTATCCAACCTATTGAAACTATGTTAACAAATAGTTGTGAAAACCTTATAGAACTTCCTACGCGGATTACCCCAAGTTCAAAAATATTGATTGATTTATGTTTTACTTCTTTCACAAAAAACGAAACATGTCCTGGAGTGCTAAGCTCTGGCATAAGTGATCATTTGCCGATATTTGCTGTGTTACCATTCTCTATGCGCATTGATAGAAATCACAACTTTAAGCGTGTTATAAATAGTCGAAGTATACAGCTATTTCAAACGTTACTTTCCAATGCAGATTGGTCTGATGTTTACGCTGAAGGAAATTCATCAGCATCGTATGATCTATTTGTGTCCAAAGTGAAAGAAATATACAATGTAGCATTTCCTTTCTCCCCTGTGGTCCGGCCTAAAAGAGCTAGAAAGGAATGGGTAAATCATGAACTATACACACGGATTCAACACAAAGACAAATAATTCAGTCACTTCTTAAAGACAAGAGACCCCCGAATATTAAAAGAATTCAAACAAGTCCGGAACAAACTCAACAGTAATCTGAAGAAAGCAAAATCTGAATACTATACGCGTAAATTTGAAACTTCTATGAGTGATGGTCGTAGAATGTGGAACATATACCGCGAGCTGTTCGCAAATACCGGTTCCTGTTCGCATATACCGGTTCCTGTTCGCAAAATGTGCCGTCAGAGATTGTTGTAAATGATGTTAAGTACTGCGGTAATGATGCAGCTCATTTTTTAATAAACATTTTATCAATGCTGGTGCTCCAACCTCTACATTTGGTTTTTCTCAAAATCGAAATTATAAAAGTTACATTGGTAATCGTGTCAGCGAGACAGTATTTCTTACGCCTACATCTGAAAGTGAGATTTTTTCTATTAATAACTCCTTGAGTAACAAGTCAGCCGCTGGAGAGGATGGCATCAAAGCTCAACCTATTAAAGCAGTTGCTCACATAATATGCGGTCCATTGGAACATATTTGCAACAGTATACTCTCCACTGGTATTTTTCCTGAAGAAATGAAGCTAGCTCGTGTTGCAGTAATCTTTAAGGGTGGGAATCACAATGACTTAAACAACTACAGACCGATTGCGGTAATCCCATTATTTTCAAAAATAGCTGAGCGTATTATATATAAGCGCCTTAATAGCTTTCTACTGGATAAAGTTATTATTTCGGATAAACAATATGGCTTTCAAAATAATAAGTCAGCCTAAATGGCATTATTAAGAATCAGAGATACATTTATAAGTAATATTGAAGAAAAAAATCTTACCATTGGTATATTTTTAGACTTTCGAAAGGCCTTCGATTCTATAAAACATTAAATATTGCTTAACAAGCTCCACGTATATGGCATTCGCGGCGCAGCCTTAGAACTTATGAATAGTTACCTTGATTCTCGATTGCAGCATAATTTCCTGCAGGATTACAGTTCACACAAAAGCTCGATTAAATATGCGGTACCACAAGGTTCAATTTTAGGGCCATTATTGTTTATTGCGTATATAAATGATATAGTAAACATTCTACTTACAGATGAAATGATCATGTACGCGGATGACACTAATGTGTTTTTTCTGGTGCTGACCTTCAGGAACTAGAAGTTACTGCAAATTCTTGGTTAAAATAACTTCACCAATGGCTATATGTAAATCAGCTTTACCTAAACGCGAAGAAAACAGTTTACGGTTTTTTGTTTTAAGAATCAAGAAATAAGCTACGATGTAAAAGTTTTATACTGTTGATCACAACTAGAGCATGTGACAAGCCACTCTTTTCTAGGTGTTATAATTAATAAAAATTTAGGCTGGTCAGAGCACATAAATAAGGTCCGCACCAAGGTAGCACGCTCTGTTGGTTTACTATGAAGAATTCGATGCTATCTGCCTGTCAAGTTCGTCAGGCAACTGTACTTTTCACTTCTTCATTCACATCTTAGCTATGGCTTATTAGTATGGGGGAACGGAAACAAAACCGATAAAGAAAAACTAGCAGTACTACAGCGTCGAGCTGTTCGGTTGCTTAACTCTTCAAATCCATACATAGGGTCTTCTAAATTAATAATGCGCTACAATATCCTTGACATTAGAAACTCTTACAGATCGAAGATTTGCATTGGGCAGTTCAAAGACGTTTCCAGCAACTTTGAGACATTTTCAAAACGGTACCTCAGTCGAGACACAGGGTACAGTTTACGCCGCACAGCAATAGTAGTAAAGAAGGCCAGGACAAACTATGGTATGCAAATCATTGAGTATGAAACTATGTCTTTATGTAATATGTATCCTAATGTTGTTAAAATAGCCAGAAGTTGTAAAACAATTCATGAATTTAAACAGCAAATAATGAACATGTTTCTTGCTTCGGAATTGGATGTGTTGTGTAAATGTTAATATCTTTGGTTGCTGCATTAGCATTGGTACTAAGTGTTACTGTAAGTAAGCATTACTGGTCACTGCATTGTTATGTTCTTGTTGCTTAGTGATTATGTTTTTGCTGTTACTATATCATTTCTGTCATTACGTAATTACTGTAATTAGCGATGATGTTCTTATTGCACTAGTGATTATGTTCATGTTGACTTATTATGTTCTAGTGAAATTGCAACTTTCGAATCCGCTGTCTCTGCTGCCCCAGCGAGGTACGGCCTAGTCAGGGGGTTTAAGTCCTCCCTTTGCCTTACTTCGCGGGCAAACCCTGTATGTGTTATGCCCAAATAAAAACTGATTGATTGAAAATTGATTGATTGTTTGATTGATTGATTGAATAATGAATACGTAACGGACGTTGTGCAGTGGACAGCTTCAAAATTAGCGGCTGATTGGTATACCAGTATATCAAAAAATGGCGAAACGAAGTACTTTAGTCATTTTAATACGTAAAAACTAAGCGGCAGATGAAGCCGATGTAGTGTGCAAGTAGTAGAGACTGTTATTTTTTTTTCCTCAGCAGGAACATGGTAGCTGGTTAAATAGGAGCAACATTACTAAAACCACTCTAAAAGTTGTGCGTACGAATTTTCATAAAAAGCTCGTTTATTTTTTAAATATATGAGCCCCGGACACAGCTTGAGCGCTTCTCATAGATTTAAATGAAGGAGGAAAAAAGAGGATATGGTAGAAAACGAAAAAAAATTTTAGTAATAATGAGTATTTATTAATAATAAGCGGGGTGTGACGTCCCAAAGCCACCATATAATTATCACAGAGGCCGTAGTGGAGGGCTCCCGAAATTTTGACCACCTGGAGCTCTTTAACGAGCACTTAAATCTCAGCACACGTGCCTACAGCATTTTCGCTGCCATCCAAAATGTAGCCGCCGAAGCTGCGATTCTATCCCGCGACCTGCGGGTTAGCAGCCCAGCACCTTATCCACTAGACCACCATGGTGGGGTAGATTCTAGTAATAATACAGCAGAGAAAGCATAACAGACCATCCACTACACTTTAAAGAGACATCTTTACACATCTGATTGTGGACGTGACCAAGAAACTTGGACAAGACGTTGTCAATTTCCAATATCCTTCAGCTGTTTCGGCACGTTATTCCCATTTGGCTATTTAACACAAAGTTTTCTAATTAAAAAAATACTGAGGTTCTTGGTACCAAAAGCATAGTATGAATATGAAAGACACAGTAGTGGAGCGATTTCAGATAAATTTCGAATGCGTCAAGTTCATCTAAATCAGCACAGAGTTGTTGTTTGAAATTCACCTTTTCGAAATGTGGCCACTATAGCCGGGAATCAGACCCCCCCCCCCCCCATCGGGCTTAACAGCGTGCTAACATGCCATAGTAATTTTGTTGTATGTTTTCACTTTCTTTCAAGAAACATTTACGGTGATGCGTTCAGAGCTCTGGCAGGACCTTTCGCCAATTTTGCAAAAGCTAGTGCGTCGACCATCACTTGCGCAATGATGGATAGAATCGCCGTTGCTCGTGTCCACTATTGTTTACACAAAGCTCATAGAATCAAACGTAACATTAAGTACAGCCTGATCACTAACATACGCAAATACGTGGACAAAGTGTGGACAAATATACGTAAAAAGGTTATGGTAGAACTAAACGCTGAATAGTACATTATTGGCACTAAAAAGATTCCGAAAATATATCCAGAAAAAATTTTTTCACGATATCAACGACATAACAATTGTTCTCATGAATGGAAGATGCAAACCTTCTAGAAGAAACCAAATAATAATGTGAAGTATCAGGTACTATTTTGACATCAGCTGGACTATCTGATGTAAAGGTATCACTTCAGTATAACATTCTGTTTGCTTATCACATGTGGACATGAAGCGTACAAAATAACAAACCTTAATCTGGGTACCTTCACTATTTTGAGCTCTGGGAAGTTAATTCAAGAATTTGGAAAACCCACCCCCGATTTGAGGTTCTGCCCACTACTGGTTGAAGAAAGCGCCAAGTCAAGCGAAAGCCAAGTAAAGACGACCTTGGCTGAATTCTGAACGTACGCTCCGTGCTTATATACACACCACCCGGGTTTGAGGGAGAGGAGCACGGAGGAGACCCCCCCCCCCCCCCCATTGCGCATGCTCGGCTTGCTGAATGCCTTGTTATGACTTATCCTTTAATGGCTCCTGGAGCGACAGTATTGTGGATGTCTTCCTGAGTCGGCACGGGACGCGACCATGCACAGTGGAGGTGTGGACGGTGCCGTTGAGGCCGAAGCGCGATATTGTGCGACAATAAAATGCGTTAGAATTAGAACTCACGTGTTTTCTCAAGTTCAGAATAAAATAATGATGATATTCGGAATGCTGGCTTTCAGCTACGAATAATCTTAAAAAAAATGCGTAAGTGACCCTCTGAGCTTTTATAGGAGAGCTATTTTGTCTATTCATATAATTTACACAGATCATGCAGATATGAGAGTCTATGTTCTTGCAGCTGTTCTGTCGAATCGATGAGCAGAAATATGTCCTAAAAACTTGCCCTAAAAGTGAGATATAGCGGATTTCTGCGATGTATGACGCGACTTAGTGAAACTGACGTAATGATTTTTCTCGAATAGGTCACAATAAAGTAAATGCACAGCCGTTGCGTTCATAGACTGCGCAGTGACGGAACATAAAGCAAACTATATGAAATGTGAATGATCTGATAAATAATAGTTTGGCATTTTTCAAAAGTACGTATTCTCAACCCGAACATAAATTTAGGGGGCCAGATGCATTACAAACTGCTTGCATCTTCCTTCGAACCCGGCTTTTCAAAGTCAGCTTCCTATTCAGACACAGAAACCTTACCAAGAAGTACTTTACAAGGTAGAATTGATTGCGATGGCTGCACCAGCCTTTTGCGAACAAAATGTGTAGAGTACACATTGTCAGTAAACAAACAAACAAACAAACAAACATACATACAAACAAACAAACACACTGACAAAGGAGAGGTTATTACACAACAAAGAACTCAAACTAAGAATTAAGTGGGCCATGTCTTTCACACTACGCACAGTTTAAGTCCCACTGTTTGTTTGGCTTCTTGGAGTATGGCTGCTTTCTACGCCATTGTTGTCTCCCAGACAAAACACTTTACAGGCTAAGGAATGACTGTGGCACTGATTTTTTTCCGAACAATATTAGTAGCGCACAGCATATGAGTAAAAAACAAAAAATAAAAAAAAAGATTATTTCACAATGTGGAATTCAAAGTATGCGTTAACCAGACCATATGACAAAGAGTACGCACGGTGTGATTCCTGCTGTTTGTTCGGCTTTTTTTGGAGTCTGGCTGCCTCGCATACCACAGCAGTCTTACAGACAAAGCACGCTTTACAAGCTGAAGAATTGATTGCGACTCCGGCACTAGTCCTTTCCGAACAAGAACTATAGCGTACAGAATGTGAATAATATTAGTAAAAAAGAAGAAAATTATTAAAAGAATGATTATTTCACAACAATGAATATAAACTAAAAATAGAGTGAGCCATACAATATAACCTATGTACAGCCTAATTCCCTCTGTTTTTCCAACTGTCCAAAGTCTGGCTGCCTTGCAAGACAGTGTTGTCTTACAATGCCACAGTAAAGTGCCACAGGCTGTGTAATGAGTGCATTTTATGCCGGACAACATATGTTACACGAAATGCTATTTGGGAAGGCAGGGCAGTAAAAATAATAATGTTATAATGAAGGCTAAAAGTTCCAAGTGCCACACTTTTAAACGCAAAGCGCTTCTTAGCAAACTTCAGCGACTTTGAGCACATCCATCCATCCATCCGTCCGTCCGTCCGTCCGTCCGTCCGTCCGTCCGTCCGTCCGTCCGTCCGTCCGTCCGTCCGTCCGTCCGTCCGTCCGTCCGTCCGTCCATCCATCCATCCATCCATCCATCCATCCATCCATCCATCCATCCATCCATCCATCCATCCATCCATCCATCCTCCATCCATCCATCCATCCATCCATCCATCCATCCATCCATCCATCCATCCATCCATCCATCCATCCATCCATCCATCCATCCATCCATCCAGCCATCCAGCCAATCCATCCATCCATCCATCCATCCATCCATCCATCCATCCATCCATCTATCTATCTATCTATCTATCTATCTATCTATCTATCTATCTATCTATCTATCTATCTATCTATCTATCTATCTATCTATCTATCTATCTATCTATCTATCTATCTATCTATCTATCTATCTATCTATCTATCCGCCTATGTCTTTCAGCCATCTTGGCCGTATCGATAATTGTAACGATACCGAAATTGGTATGGCATACCATGACTGTAACATGAGTGTAATCGACTCACCGTAAAATTGAAATCACTACATGTATGTCATGAATTGCCTGATTTTTATTTTATGGAATGCTGCTGTTGCGGTGGTTTCGTTCCCATGACATTTTGCAAAACTGGTATGGTATGACATGACTCCATACCAAACATACGTGACAGACCCTAACGTGGAAATAATGACATGGATGTCACCGCTTTCATGTTATGAATAGCCATGACTACATGCCACGCTTATGGTGCGCTCGCGGTCATTTTGCTAGCTTCACATATACCAATTTTGGTAATACGGGACGTTAATGGACGATGAAGATAAACCACATGTCCAAACATGATAATCATGACATTCGTCTTATGTATAACATGACTATAGGCTACGCTCACAGCGTACTCGCAACCGTTTCGCTGACTCAACATATACGAAATTTGATATTAGGTCACACGAACAAACGACCAAAGTAAATGACACAGCCGAACATGATAATCATGGCATGGAAGTCATGTACGGCATAATTTACTTTCATCTCATAACGTTGGGCTTATTTCAAAGGACTATATCTACCTTCCTCATTCGTGCTTCGCATATATTCGATTCCCACGGCATATTATGGATTCCCACTTTCTCCCGATCTTTTTGCGATGGTAATTGAAATTCTGATGGTAATAATCATGCAGATCACGACCAGGGAGTCTGCCAAAGAACGCGCCTCAACCATCTTCATTGCGAGTTGCTGGCACAGAAGTGTCTCAAGAGGGGCATCTTTTCTTCACACTTGAAGACTAACGAAAAAAAATAATTTTTCGAAAAACGAGGCTAGAGCAGAGACTAGAATGTACATTATTCTGCGCGTTCTTGTTTCGCATCGTGCGCTTATTTTTATTATGACGCGTTCATCCCTGTTAAGAGTTAAGCACAGTTAATGCAAAAAACATGCGAAATAGATATAGAACTTTCTGTACTCTCTTCGTCGTGATTTTTTGGTTACTAATATTGCACTGAAACTAGTGAAACTGCAACTTTTCGAAAAAAAAACGGTACAAAATACAAGGTGACAAATTCCTTTCACGGGTCAGTTACCATACTGCAAGACATGTAATATCTTTACTAAGGGGCACACAAGGCTGCTTGTGTTAGATACCTATATGAATGAAGCCTAAGGCCATTTTCTAGTGCAGACTTATAAGCTGGCTGATTTTCTTCCGGCTAGACTCTGACTTATACTCAACCTTTACCCTCTTTCTGTCTATGCTTAATGCGCTGCTGCTGCTGTGGGGCTTGAAAGCACAGATAGCAGACCCAAGAACATGAAATAAGACAGATTAAGTGCATTATTTTTATATTAGAATTTTATTGCAAATACGCAGGGCAATATAAGCAAACAGTAGCTCAACAAGCCACAAGAATAAACAAGGCTTCTTCAGCAGAGAGAACTGCTGATCTTCGTGGTGTTAAATTTTAACATGTATCTGAAGCCCGCCATAGAATTACGGGAGTAATTTCACGGCAACCAATCTTCCTGCCGCCATTATGCAATATTCATATTTGTATGAAGGGTCCCGATTTAGCACTCATTTTAGTCGGCAGTCTCATTGAATGACCCCAGTTTTCGCCCATACGTGTCTTGTGGAGATGTTTTTTTCTTGTGTTTTGTGTATATTGTCGTGATTTCTTCTGGTAACAGATGACATAGTGACGTTCTTTATTTAGTTAGAGTTCTTGAGTTACATTGTTGCATAACAAGAAAATCTGCGTTCACAATGGTTTGAACTGAGTATGCCGGCAGCATTTCACTTTCCGGGGGCCCTAAACATCCTCTAAAAAAAGGCCACAGAAAACCAGAAGGGCGAAGCAATGAATGCGATAGCCACAAATGAGAATGCCACAAGAACGGCAAGCAGCTCAAAACTTGCAGCACTCTGCTCAAAAACTAACATAACAGCGTGTCGCTGAAAAAGTAAAAATCGTAATTGGCTCACAGTTAGTGCTTCCATTGATCTTGTGTTTCAAGGAAAAATGAGTGCCCGGGAGGCCACAGCACCTGTCGCAACAGTAGTGACGGTGATGAAGAAACAACTTCCCGCCTTCGGCTTCGGATTTACGAGTCCTCTGAAACCTGCGCCTTACCTTCCAGTTTGGTCTGCGAAATGAAACACTAAGTACCAAGACTCTCACCGTTGATGTTTGGTTTTAAATTTTTTTATAATGTGTCAAGCTTTAATTCCAGTAAGAACGAAATGATAGGTTTGAATTTAGCTCTAGTGTCAGTCCATAGTATCTTTACAGGTGCCCAAGTAGACTGCGCAAACCGACAAGAAAAATCACCTTGATATCTACTTGTTAGTCGAGAAGCCTGATGGAAATCTCCACGGAGACCCACACACAGCAGTAATTAGTAATATATGCTACAGTAATTTAGCGTGACTCGTAAATGGTGAACACATAAAAAGAAAACTTTGCCTCTTCCAGCAAACTTTAATATAACACAAAGCTCATGAAGTACTTTCTAAATGAACCATATTTTTAATGTTTATTGTAAACCATAGTCAGATGCAGGTTTTTGGAATGTGGCTCTTGGTATCTAAAGTTGACCAGATCAACATATAAACGCATGGCATCGTCGTTTCTTGCAAATCTGGCACTTTTACGATGAATATGTATGTCAGCATCATGTATCATGAATGACGTAATAAAAAACATTGCAGAGTGAAACTTGAAGTATACGTACGCTGTTAGCTTGAGTGTTTTAAGTTGTTTTTCGCAATTCTCGAAGCTGGCGAATGGCAACAATGCATGGTACGCAAGCATTAGGGCACGCCTTCACTATCGTCAAGCACAATCTAACGTATGAACTCAACTTGAGAAATCAAGGTGAGGCGACGCACCCAGCGAGTGGTTCAATCTTCTTATGGCGTGCCAAATTATAGGCGAATCCAACAAAGTAGTCCAAGAAATAAGGGCAAGAGTGCTCGTTTTCATTTGATATAGAAATCCAGCATGCTGTGAGCCCTCTTGGCTGTTTCTAATTGGCCCCAATTCCATGGATTTTTAGATTTGTCTTGCTATATTAGATTTGAACGTGCCATACTACCTCTCCCAATCATTAGCGATGTTATCTTTACATGCTGTAGCACATGCGATCTTTGCCGTTTTCTATCCCTTGCCATCACTTGCTACAAAACCTTCTGTATTGGTGCGAAGATTGACATGAAATGCATGTTAAAAACACCGTGAAACTATTGAATGTGCAAAAATGTTTTGTGTAGGACATGACTGCATACGAAATGAAGGGACGGCAAGTGCGAATGAGGAATGAGAAGATAAACGTATTAAGTAGTTTGTAGAAAAAGGTTTTATATATATATATATATATATATATATATATATATATTGTCGCAGTGCAACGCGAAGAAAAGATGACAGCAGCTTACGGCAGCGAAAAGAGCGTATTCAGGATCAGCTGTACAGCAAGATGCCTGCTTCGTTGTCGGTTTGAAAAACCACCTGACCCACTAGCTGGAATCTACAAAACATTCCTATCACCGTTCTTTTTTATATAAACACGTGTCACTTGCCCCTCCTTATAAGAGCATCGCCCCGATGCTGATTCAGACGCACAGTATTTTTTTAACGTGCAGTCAGTCACTCACATACGGCTTCATACGCACTACATGAACAAGTTCAGGCTGGTGCTGGCGACGCCTCGGGCATTGGGGACTGTCGGAGACAACCTCGTAGGTGACGTCACTTAGCTGGCGCGATACTCGGTATGGCCCGAAATATCGCCTTAGCAGCTTCTCGGACAGTCCACGTTTTCGTACGGGTGTCCAAACCCACACTCTGTCACCGATTTTGTACGTTACAGTTCTATGGCGAGCATTGTAGCGGCCTGCGTCGTAGTCTTGTCGCTGGTGGATCCGTAAGCGGGCGAGCTGTCTAGCTTCTTCCGTGCGTTCAGTGAACACGTCATCGCCTGTGTCGGTAGCGTCCCATTCATGTGGCAACATCGCATCCAGCATAGTCCGTACCTCCCATCCGTGAACCAAGCTGAATGGAGTCATGCGAGTCGTCTCTTGTTAAGCCGTATTGTATGCGAACGTGATATAGGGTAAAATCTCGTCCCAATTCTTATGTTGGACATCCACGTACATCGACAGCATGTCTTCAATCGTCTTGTTGAGGCGCTTAGTCCATTTGTTTGCGGGTGGTACGCAGTGGTCTTACGGTGAGTCGTTCCACTAAGCATCAGGACGTGGTCTAAAATAGCTGCCGTAAATGCTGTTCCACGGTCCGTGATCACAATAGTCGAAGCACCGTGGCGTAGCACAATATTTTCTATGAAAAATCTTGCCACATCCACGGCGGTGCTCTTTTGGATAGCTTTTGTTTCGGCATACCTGGTTAGGTAGTCTGTTGCGACTATAACCCAGCGATTTCCTGCAGTAGAAGTAGGAAGGGGTCCTAAAATATCCATTCCTACCTGTTCAAACGGTGTACGTGGAACCTGAACTGGTTGCAGCTGACCGGCGGGTCTCTTTGGAGGTGACTTGCGTCGCTGGCAATCGATGCAAGTGTGAACGTGGTGCTTGACGGCTGTTGTGAGTCGTGGCCAGTAGTATCCCTGCTGTACTCTTGCCAATGTGCGAGTGTAGCCTAAATGGCCAGACGTCGGCTAATTGTGACATGCTTGGAGCACTTCAGTTCGAAGGGGTGCAGGAATAACGAGCAAATAAGGAGCTCCAATGAACGAAAAGTTTCTCTTGTAGAGGACGCGTGTTTATATGAAAAAGAACGGTGATAGGAATGTTTTGTAGATTCCAGCTAGTGGGTCAGGTGGCTTTCGGGACGACAACGAAGCAGGCATCTTGCTGTACAGCTGATCCTGAATACGCTCTTTTCGCTGCCGTAAGCTGCTGTCATCTTTTGCTCGCGTTGCACTGCGACACTGGTGGAGGAGCTGGGCCGTGACACTACCCGATGCTTCACACTCCTAGTGGGAGCCGTTCATCCAGCCCGGACGTGCCTACTGCAACCCCTGTCCATCGATTCAGTCGTCGGCTACGAGGTATTCCTCCAGACTGCAACCACTCGCAGAAAACCTCTACCGGATATCTAGAAATGGCTAACACCAGCCCCCAGCCTGTACTTCTCGGCACCAGTCATCCCGCTCCATCCCAGGTAACGTTTTTTCAATCACTGGAGCCTAAACGCTTTGGTGGTGGCGCACACGAAGATGTAGAAGGCTGGTTAGACCACTATGACCGTGTTGCGAAGATCAACCACTGGTCTGCTCAGGAAAAGCTCGGCTGGGCCTACTTCTATCTCGATGACAGCGCTCGTACTTGGTACGAGAACAGAGAAGGCAACCTGTCCACATGGACCGACTTTCACCAGAAGATGGTTGAAACTTTTGCCAATGTCGACAGACGTGACCGCGCCCACCAACTACTAGAGCTAAGGGTCCAAAAATCCAATGAAACGGTCACCATGTTCGCCGAAGACATGACACGTTTATTTCGGAGGGCTGACCCGCAGATGACTGAAGATAGGAAGTTGCGCTACCTCATGCGTGGCGTGAAAGAGCAGCTGTTCGCCGGACTTCTGCGCAACCCGCCAAGCACTGTAGATAACTTCATCAAAGAAGCGTCGGCTATCGAGCGGGCCCTTCACCAACGCTGCCGACAATATGACCGCTTGTGCAGCAGTCCCCAAACTCAGGCCGCCGCTGTGACGTTTGACAGTCATAGCTCCTTACGTGACATGATTAGAGAGATTGTTCGTGAATAATTGCAAAGGCTGCGGACTCCGGTAGTGGACACACCCATGGCATCTGTCGCTCAAGTCGTCCGTGACGAAATCCGCCAAGCATTCTCGACAGCTGATCCTGCGCCCGAACAACGTACCATGACGTACGCCACCGCCCTTCGAAGCTCCCCACCCGCTCCGCCTTCATACTACCCCCCACCTGCAACTGTTTCTTGGTCACCACCACAGGGGGAGACATCGTGGCGCCCATCCATCCAGCCCCCATACGACCAGTCGTCTTCTGGCTTGCCATGGCCTTCGTCGAGTGAGGAGTCATCACGGCAACCACAGCTTCGCCGAACAGACACCTGGCGCACTGCCGACAGGCGTCCACTTTGTTTCAACTGCGGAGGTGTAGGCCACATAGCCCGCTATAGCTGGCACCGCGCCGATCCGTCTTGCCCTCTCAGGCCACGGTATGACATTCGACATGCCAACGAGTACGTATCCCGCCGTGGAGATGTCGGTTCTCAAGGACCTCCGGTACCTCGACACCCATTCGACGGCCGCCGTAACAATGATGACGAGGCTATAACTGATTACGAGATGGTCTTCCGACATCTACCACGCTCTCCTTCTCCTGCCCAGTCACCTTCGTTGCAGCGCCGCACTTTTGCCGACACCAGAGGAGCGAGGTTACCCAGCACCTCCACCAGTGTCGCAGTGCAACGCGAACAAAAGATGACAGCAGCTTACGGCAGCGAAAAGAGCGTATTCAGGATCAGCTGTACAGCAAGATGTCTGCTTCGTTGTCGTCCCGAAAAACCACCTGACCCACTAGCTGGAATCTGCAAAACATTCGTATCACCGTTCTTTTTCATATAAACACGTGTCTATATATATATATATATATATATATATTATATATATATATATATATATATATATATATATATATATATAATTTAGCAACCTCAAGCACCCTAACATTGTATGATTTTTACTGCGAGTAAATGTCGGCAAAAGTAAACAACGGGATCATGCTCAATGACATATAACGAAAAAAAAATATTTCATGGTTAAGCTGACTTACAACAGTTCTGAATGCATGTCGACGAGCTTTTCTTTATTGGTATAAATAAAATTACAAAGATAATACTAGCGAGCGCACTTAGGAAGTATTTTTTGTAATTACATTCCTTTAAGTCCTAAACATTTTATTATTAGAATAATTGGGTCCCAAAAACAATAATTTCATTATTTGCCTCAAAGGCACAGGCATTAATGCCATAATAACAAATTACAAAAATTAAAGAGACATACTTTTATATGCGTAAACATAACCTTTCAATTTGCTACCCTCGTTCACGGTGCTCAAGCTTTCAGGCGAATTTGAGCATGATAAAAGAGGATGTGCACGTTACACTCGTTTCACATGCTTATTGTCAGATAGCACTAAATTTGTAGTTTTTATTTGGTTGGTGCATCTATACCTTGACGGTAACAAAATATTCCGAATTTCGCCTAAATGGTTGGCTCAATTCGGCACTACTACGCTCCAAATATTAGTGAGAAAATTGACTGCTTGGAAGAACCTGTCCCTTACATGCCCTGTATACTTCAGTTTTCCCGTTTCTCTTTGTTCAACAGTTGGTATAAACATACCGCACATAGTCTCCAAAGAGTTGTGCTCTCATTTAGAGCAAATTTGTATGTTAAGATTACATGCCGAGCACACTAATCGTGGTACTATAAGTACGAGTGTATAGAAATAATGGTTGTACTGAACACTATATGTCAGCATATTCAGTATTGATGTCTTTTTTGTGTATAGACAATTTTCCGCAGTATGGTCTTTTTTGATGACGTGACTGTAAGTGGCCTTCTCCTAGCTAGTTTCCTCAGCCAACACACTGAGCCTAAGAAGTGATCGAGGCCGTAGCTGTGGTTAGAAGCCAACATGCCAGCACCTATGCCGACGCTACCACCCACTTCGATTGAAACTCGCACTTGCCGCTCACCCACTGTCCTCACACCAGTAGATAAATGGTGAAATCAGCTAGCGATTTCAGTTAGTTCATGCTATGGATAAAATAATTAGGTATATTCTGTATTTTTGAAAAAATATATAGCTGTGTTTATTCAGCCATGCTGTCTAAACCTTATCTTCGAGAGTTTGAGAATGATCTTATAAAACTGCAAGATACCTACGAATACACCGCTTTCGAAACTTCAGGACGTAAATATGAAACAAATAATTGCATGCATTGTGAACTTATGGGCCACACAGCGCAGGACGATGAGCTGATACGATCGAGGCTAAAAAAACTGCACCCATAGGTGCTGCCATGTTGGGTTTTTCGGCGCGTCAGTCTTCCGCGCTTTTACAACTTTTATTAGCCGGCGCATCAGTTTTCCTCGCTTGGCATCCCCATTGCATCTGCTTCGCGCCGCAGATGCTATGTGGACACCGAGCAATCAACGCGACGCGGATGTTGAGCAGTGCTGCAGAAGGCTATGGCAGAAGGACGGCCATGTTAGGGAGATAACCATAGTGTTGTGGCGCCATATATATATGAAGGAAGAAACCGCGCTTGGAAAATCGCATATATATCTAAGCGAGCAGTAATATAGCAAGTTCGTAGTTTTACCTTTCAATAAAGACGGATTAGTGCATGGTCTTCTGCCGTTTTGAAGCGCATAAAAAGCCGACTGCCCGTATAGATCGATACTGTGGCGATCAAGTTCGAAAGCAACGAAGATCCATGCCGGCTGTTGACTTTCGCGGTTGCGCAATGAGCTCAGACACTCATAAATTATGCCGCAGTCTAAGATATCTTGGTATTTCGTAAAACCAAAGTTAATTGGGAGGGGTCTGACACTTTTACCCTGACCAGTTCACCATTTTTTTTCCTGAGGCGGTATACTTGCTAAATGGGTGTTAAGCAAGGCAGTTGGGCAACGATCTAACAGGGAGAGCTCATCGACGGGAATTAGTGCCACGGAATTAGCATTCTTGCAGTTTGTAAACCTCTATCCAGCCGTGTAAGCGTGATAAATAACCCTCGTGGTGAGACCGGTATGAAAAAAATATACGAAGTAAAAAAGGTAATCTATTGAGAACAGAAGGCCTGAATGAAAGGACCAGTGGAGTGCAGTGTGTATGGCGGGTCACAGCGTAATGTACGTGACTGTATCAGTTTTAAATACTCGATAAATAGCTTGAACTATGCTGCCCAATATGTATTGAATAGTGTTTCACATAAATTGACACGGCAACAACGTGCTCTTATAGACGTTATTGTTGCCATCGTGTCATTATCGGTTACTAGTGTACTCTGACTGTTATTTTGAAATATAGTTATGCATAGAGTTAATCTATGTCTACACCTTCCCTTCACCTTACAATATCCTTTGCTTTGGCGGTAGAAGATAGTTTTGCTTTCAGTAAGCGCCAACGTACTAGAAATTGCCTAATCAATTTTTTTCACTGACCCACGCCTACTTTTTGCTCTTACCTATATGCAAATTTCCCTGAAAGACGCAGTTAAGGTGACTGAATTGGTCTAGTCACTACAATCGAAGAATGAAGTAGAATGAAGTTAAAAAGGAGTAAATGCAAGCCGGTTCGTAAGTATTCGTAGTTAGAAACAGCGCGAAGAAAAAAACAGACAAGAAATCACACAGGAGCAGCGCTGCTCCTATGTAAATTCTTGTTCGTGTTTACTTCGCGCTGTTTTGTACTGTAGAATGAAGGTTCAAGGTAGCGAATTCTGTAGGGAGCAGAATAATTCAGCAGACATAACGAATACCTTGTCTGATGCTGCTGGCATCAGTCTCACACTTCTTAGGGGCAGGTTAACACCACCATTTTACAGGGACGTTTATTCAATTTGTTTTGTCTTACGTCCTCATAAAACAGTTGTCCCTCATGTCAAGCTGCTCAGGGCTCCAATGCACCAACAGATGTTCCTTAGCGCCAGTTGCAGAAACACCGCAATCGGATATATATGAACCAGTCTAGCCTATGTCCTCAGATACTCATTCGGCATGACGAAGCTTCTTCGGTATGGAGCAATAGGTATGCATAAAAACGTGGAGACTATAGAAAATAGGACAATCACGAGTACATTTGCGTTATGCCACTTGGTTGCCGGATCATACGCTTGCTTCAGAGAGTGATCCTGCGAGGAGACTACTCCCGCTAAACTCCTACGTGGACCATAACCACTTTGTTGTCGGGTGTGGGGACAAGAGACGGACACTTGGGCAAGCACTCACATATTTCACTCTAGAGCATTTGAAAACAACTAGAGCTCATCGTCATATTAACACTGACGGCTCTGTTACGTCTACATCATCCAACATTGGCATCTGGATTTCATCTGCCAATGTCACTATATCTGTCACTGCACCTCATCTACAGCCACTGCAGTCGGTGCACTGTGGGCTGCCTTTAATTACACTGTGGACCAAGCAGCTCATTCCTCGGTCATCTTCACTAATTCAAGAGCAGTGCTGCGGTCGCTGAAGTCTCTTTGCACGGAGGACCAACTCGTCAAGGACATCAAACGCTTATGCTAGAAAGCCTGCCACCCCTATCACCGCATTGTCCTGCAGTGGATACCTGCCCACGGCGGAACACGAGGCAACGACCGGGCTGGTGACGCTGTGAAAGCTGCACATGATGCTTCGGCAGAAATCATCAAGATACATTTGTCGAGGCAAGATGCTGCAACGCTAGTGTCGGCACACGCTTGGCACATCGAACGATCTCACTGGAGAGGCGACAACTTTTTGTGGCAGCACAGCTAAGGCTGAAAAGCCCTAGCACGCCCTTTTTTACTACGCTTCTGCATGTAGTCCACGAACGTTAACTTTTGTATACTGCGTAGCATAATGGGAAATATAAACAGAAAAAGAGTACATGTAATGTTCAAGATTGTTCTCATTATAATTAGAAAGGATCACCCGTGTTGGTTTTTCGTTCTTTGCCGTTTTTTGTTTTCTGGTGCCGTTTCACCTTCTCCCTGCCTAAATAAATGGCGATGGCGTTGTTCGGTTCCAGCAAGTTCACATCGAAGCTTGTGAGCGAGTATGAGTGCACGTTGATTAGGTGATCTGTATTCATCGAGCACGGTGAAACGCAGACAGTGGTGCATCGTGAAATATTCTGTTTTGCGCACATGGAATCGCTGAGAGTTTCTGTGCGAGTGATATCAGCGAAAGTGGGACTCTAATCACTATACCCACCTCGAAAGTGACACCAGTGAATTGCCAGTTTTCAGCAACACCAGCGCTGCTTGGAAGAAAATGTGCGATTGTAAACTGTGCGTCAAACCAATTACCTTTGCCTAAATTGCGTTGCATACGTGTTCGATGTTTTGACTGCCTTATATTGTTAAAGCAATAACGCTGAAGATGGGGTAACGTAACACCGCCCCCGTCGGCGCCTGCAGAGGGAGCCGTTCCTTGCACTTTGCCTGAGTAACAGACACGTTTAAATATTACCGTGTTGACTGTGCAAAAAACAGCGTTCATGGTCGAGTAAAGATTGCCTTTCACTCACTTAGAATATATATCGAACACTAGACGCCCACTCACAACTGATCGGTGCCAGGATTTCTGTTCCCCATCGTTACTTCGCGTCAACTGAAAAAAAATATATCGTGAGCATCTCCAGGAAGTTCTTGCATCTCTAAAAGAAGGAAAACATTGATGCCGACCAAGTATGCCCTGAAATTCAGAAAATGGTTTCTTGGCTTTGCGTTGTTCTGGTCACCCAGTACCTACTCCGGCGTAACCTTTTTTTTTGAAATAAATCTCAACGCTTCAATGAAGCAGCAAGATTCGTGTTCAAGAACACAATGAAGCTTCGTGTTCTGTCTCTTAAAAAGTGAACATTTCATCTATTTTCTCCAATATATATGTAATATTTATTGCATGATGGTTGTGCGAAAAAAGTACATGTTGGGCACGCTTGTGAGACCGAAACCGAAATCGCACGAAAATGGACTAATTGAAATAGTAACACCTTTGCAGAAGCCCCGCCCACGTAGCTTTGGCTGTGCTGTCAACGAAAGTTCTCGCCGTGTATAGCTAACAGTATGGGCCTCTGTACAAGATCAATCCATTGTGTCACTTCAGCATGCCACAAAACCTCAACAGGCAAGATGACACATGTTTACACCACATCAGATTAAACGTTGCACGTACGAATTGTTTCAAAAGCAAAATCGAGATGTCATACTCACCATTTTGTGCACAATGTAACGTCGTAGAAGACACCAGTCACGTCTCTGTGAGTGCATGATATACGCATCAGAAAGACAGTCTCTGAAGGTGGCCTTAAAAATACAACAGTACGCAAACTTGAAATTGAAAATATTTTAGGGCCTTAGCACAACAGCTCCAGTGTGCTAGACCCAACAAAAGAGCTACTGACATTCTTACGGACCACACGTCCGAACAAAACGTTGTATATAGTGCAGTGCGTGTGAGTAACGCTTTGCGTTATTTTACTGTTATGCGTCTGTGGGACTATTTCTTATGTGCTTATCACTGCATATATCATAGTGATCACCCGGCACATAGTAGCCTGTCAGGTGAAAAACCAGGCAAACCTCTCCAGCTCTCCATTAAAATAACTCTATCTCTCTCTCAAGCTGTATTTTATATAGTACCGTTCTTCCATAATGACTAAGTCTATATGGTTGGAAGGATACTCTTGCAGGTTTAGCACCTCTGTGCGTGGCCACTCATTCGACTTGTTCAATGCTTCTTGCATTATGCATACGCAGTCTGGCCAAGTACAGGAGCACGTACTCGTCACCGATTAAGGCTGAACTAAGCAGCTTGTTGGCGTAGAGCACGTCGACAGGAGTGGTGAGAAAATACTTCTGTACCCGTCTCCTGAAAACTAAAGTTATCTGAGTATCAGTCTCTAGAGGCTTCTGAGAAAAATACGGGGGCGCTATACATGTTTTCAGTCTGATTCACTTGGTTAGCTTTGCGCGGGTTTAGAAAATAACGTTCCTAAAGGAAGAATAGAACAGCGTTTGCGAGAGCTGCCGGTTCAGATATTCTGCTTTCTAGAGCGCTGCTGAAGTTCAAATCGGACAAAAGAGGGGCGCATCCGTGAAAAAATTGGCAGGTCCTACGTACCGTGGGAATCAATGATATGCGAAGCACGAATGAGGAATGTCAATATGTCACTTTACAATGAGCAGAACCTTACGAGATGGACGTACATTATGCCGTACATGACTTCCATGCCATGATTATCATGTTTGATTGGGTCGTTTACCTTCAACGTCTGCTCACTTCATGTAATACAAATTTAATATATATATATAGCTAGCGAAACAGCCGCGAGCATGCTATGAGTGTAGCATGTACTTATGTTTTACATGATACGCATATAAAGATTATCATATTTGGACGTGTCATTTTCCTTTGTCGTCTATTGACGTCACCTCATACCAAGTTTGGTGTGCTATGTGGAGCTAGTGAAACGGTTAAGGTCTGTCACTTATATTTGTTATACAGTCATGTCATACCATAGTAGTTTTGCAAAATGTCGTGTGAACGAAACCACCACAAGAGCAGCAAGACAATAAACTCTACATCATGACATTCTTGACACACACGTCATGATTTTTGTGTTACGACTAGTCAAATATGCTCGCCATACGGTCATATTATTCTGTTTTAATTTAAGTATTTATACCATCATCGAGATGGCTAGGAGAAATAAAAGTAGTAGGTGGCAAGATAGATAGATAGATAGATAGATAGATAGATAGATAGATAGATAGATAGATACGCTTAATGTTCGTTATAAATACTTCGCATTGAAAAAAAGATCATTGTTATATCGTAGATTCTTTTTTTTAACAGTAAGGTAAGCGACATTGCTGAGCTGTGACAGTGCACCCAAACTTGCTTTGGCAATTCCATAGCGTATAAGATGGCACGTGTAGACTTAAACAGTTTGCATTGCTTCCCGTCTAAATTGATTGATATGTGGGGTTTAACGTCCCAAAATCAACATATGATGAGAGACGCCGTAGTGGAGGGCTCCGGAAATTTCGACCACCTGGGGATCTTTAACGTGCACCTAAATCGGAGAACACGGGCCTAAAACATTTCCGCCTCCATCGGAAATGCAACCGCCACAGCCGGGATTCGAACCCGCGACCTGCGGGCCAGCAGCCGAGTACCTTAGCCACTAGACCACCACGGCGGGGCTTCCCGTCTAAATTGAAGTGCCTGTTTCTGCTAGCTCGTGATTGCTGAACACCATATAGTAGCATGAAGACACAAGCACTAATGCACGGATGCATATGATGGAGTGCCGTGAGTAAGAGCCCTGCAGAAGGAGAAGAAAAAAGAAAGACAACGTAGACAACCATTGGTACTGCGCGAGCGCGCAGCGAAATGTGAAGCACTAGGCTCGTGACGCGAGCTCTGATCGGGACGCGAGCAACGATGCGCTGGCATTGTCGTCGTGAGCTTGCAAAGTCAAGGTCGCGTCATCAAGAAGCACGCTGATGACGGGAGTGGCAGGTCATTGACTCAGCAACCTGTGACGCGGGCGTCCTGAGAAGTAGACGGAGACCTCGACCTGCTTTGACGGAAGCTGCTTGTGATGCAGCATCCGCTCACAGAAAGCGCCGACGTTTCTGGCGCAATCCTCATTTGAAGGAAGCCGCCGTAGACTATTCCCGGTTGGCCATGCCAGCGGGTAGCACCGGTTACGCCCACCGCCCCTAGGCATAATTTCGGATGCCTCCGCCTCGTCAGCAACGACGTCAGGTGACGACCAACGACGAGTCGGCCGCAGCAGAAATGGCAACGCCCACCAAGAGCGGCGATACAGGAAGGCGACACGATTGAGCGGGACAATGACGAGAACAGTGTCCGCTGTGACAAGTAAGGTCGGCAAGGAGCACAAAGGCTACAGAGTTGTGGAACGCTATTTAGGACAGTTTAGCCTGTATGCGGGTTCGTTCGTAGATTAGCGGCATTACAGTTTGGAGCTATTACTATTTGTGTTGTACACTTTTTGTATATTCTCGAGTAATGTCAGTGTTTAATAAATGGGGTGTGCTGTTAACCGAGTCGTGTCTCAGTCCTTCACCCGCAGCCACACCTAATCTGTGATATGGAAGCGCTCCTAGCTTTTTTACTTTTGTCTGGCACTACGTCATAATATTCAGTGTCACAACGCAGTTCAAAGATTCGAAGTAGCTCAATCTCTAATGACCGCTGGCCTTTTCGACACAATCGGCCGTTTCTTTCAGCCATGCGAAGAGTCAGAAAAGTCATGGAAGCTGCATTCTACGCTTACATTTACGTAATATTATGACCATCACAAGAAGGACACAAATTCAAGTACACATTACTTTTAAAATTGCTTTCAGGGCAAAAAAAAAAGTTGCTCGAGATGGCGAACCCAGCATGCCAAAAGGAGATGTGAGGTTTAAGCGGCTCTCAGTATTCTTTCGTGTTGTAGCTCTCACTTCGACAAGTTCGTGAGAATTTGACTCGTGTGCGAGTGGTGGGTAAATTAATACAGAACTCGTCACGAAGACGAAGCAATTCTTTTATAGCGCCATGACCACGCTGTATTTTGTGTGACAACAAAAAAGGGTCCACTATCCCGTACGGACATTCAATTTCGACAGATCAGCAATCGACACAAAAAAAAAAACAGCAGAAGCGAACCTCTTTCACAATTTAAAATATTACCAACTATGGTCATACTGGATTCCATTAAAAAAAAAAACAAGGTATGACTGTTCAAGAAAGCTAGCTTGGGGGCTCTCAAAGGTCGTTATTCTTTTAGTAAAGCTTTGAGAGAGCTGTATATTGAATCTATGTGTACATGCACGAGGTCACCTTGACAACTGGGCACCTGCCAAAACACGTCTACAAATGCTACGAAGGCATGCAGGAAAGAGCTGTCTGTCGAAATGGTAACTTTTTTTTTACGAAGCAAGCTTTGCGCTCAGAGGCATTCTTCGATTTAGGATATTTACGCCAAGCTTCGCAGCTGAGATAGGTCTGTAAGTATTCTACTGCACAGCTCATTCTGCAACTTCATAATACTTGAAACCAATGTAGAACAAAATCTCAAGAACGATCAGCTCGAGCACTGCTTATATCCACACTATTGGCTCAAAAACTCCGACTTTCACATTGCTGTAAGCGTCTCTGTGAACTCAGACATTACAATATCGAGCCGCTTCGGCTACTCTTTGAACTAGCGTTATTCTTTTTTTTCACGCAGTTTGGTCCCATTTACACTTTTTGAAAGTGTGTGCGGTGCGAAACATTTAATAACTTGCCATTCGTTCTACGTAAAAAAAACTCCGCTTTTCCCAATCTTCCAGCCGCTTTCGGGAACAAGCCTGGCCAAAGTCAATACAGCTGTCTCAAGGGGTGTCTGTAACCAGATTATACGCAACTTTGTTGACTAAGCGGGTTGTGTCGCAATTACGCGGGCGAGCAGTAGCATTTTTTTTTAGATGACATGGGGTCACTGTTCATGAAATTTTCTTTTTTCCGGAGCCCTCCACTACGGCGTCTCTCATAATGATATGGTGGTTTTGGGACGTTAAACCCCACGAATCAATCAACCAATCAATGAATTTTTCTTTGGTTTTCTAACAGTAAGTACGTCACAATGACTAAAGTGCTAACTCACTGACCCGAACGACGCTGATTCGATTGCAGCATCGGCCGTCGCATTGCGGTAGAGGTGAAATACTATACGACCGTGCACTGTGCAATGTCGATGTGCGTTAAGTAATGCCAGATGGTCCTAAATATTCAGAGATTTCTACTACGGCCTGTCTCGTAACCATATTCGAGGTTATAATATTAATAGTAATATAGCCACAATAACCTTTTTCTCGCAAAACATTCTATTCTAGTAACATTCTAGTATATCTCGCAAAACATTCATCATGTCATTTACATGCTTTTTTGATTTTGTGTCGTTATGAAAGATTTATGAATTCAGTAATCATAGTGTTGCTTTTAATAGCACGCTAGTTTTTTCTGGCTCACACTAAGCGTGTTGGCATGCTAGGCCTTCATCTTGTCGGTCATGTTTGCAGAATCTCTGGAGAATCCAAATTTCTACAGTCTTTCACAAATCGCACACAGCAATATGTCTTCCTCAACTCCATTATGCATCTGTGATCTAAAATGGCATTGAAATATCCAGCAGTAACGCCATTAGGCGAGTCGAGAAAAAAAATCATAAGCCTTTTTAGCCATCGTTTCCCGAGAAATTTTCTGGATCTCGTTCTAACACTGCTGGATTATTGTTACTGTCATGACTTTGCTGCCAACGACATGGCGCTGACCAGTTATTTCTTTACAAGCTAGTTCGTCGTATGATATTCTGTCTTTTACTTCTCGGTTATAATAATTTTTGAATTCCGCGTAAGTTTTTTCGAGCACTGCCTGCGGTGCTTCTGAAAAGAAGTACCTGCTCAAATCTCATGTAGGGCAGCGTAGTGTCAATAGGCTATTTTCCTGTTTTGTATGCGGCCAAGGAGAATGTTTTGAAATGTCTATTTATGCGACAAGCTCCTATATATATCAGAATGCACATTTAGAAAACCTTACGCTCCTAACATTGCTACGTTTTCAAGCTTTGTAAAAAAGAAAATCACTGAAGTGAACATCGTCTAGGGAAACCAAAGTCGCAAGTGCGTTGATAGCAGACTGAAATTTCAGTTACGTATTTGACACTTCGTATGGACCATCGAGCTAACGAATATAGGAAGAAATATTGTGCCTGAAGGAGGTGGCATACTTCCGTACTACCTGCTGGAGATCAGAGACCGATGCGACAGTAGCAATAAGAGCCCTGCGTGTACGGGATTAGGATTGATCGCAGGGTTCGGACTTTGCCTTATTGCAGTTGACGTTCCCGGAAAGGACACTTCGCTTCAAAGGTCAGCCAATCGAATGAGATTTCATTCGGTGAATTCGCGTCCTGCTTTTGCCCTCTTCCATGATTTTCTTTGTTCGTATCGTTTACGTCGAATGGACAAGGAGACTTCCTTTTGTTTTCTTTGTATTATTGTTATATGTGTTTTGAAGTCAAGTTTTCGCTGTACTGGTGGAAAGTAGCAGACTGCTTGAACTTCGAAAATGAAAGAATGATTCGGGGAAAGAACCAGCAGATTAAGTTCACTTATATTAGCTCTAATTGTTCTGTCAAGCTGATACTGAATAATAGTATTTGTTATTATCTGTTTTAACAGAATAGTTGTCTTGATTCAATACCAATCTTGTTAATGGGCTGTCTCGCTTAGTTCATTTTAATCATGTCACATACCTCTGTTCGGCAAGGAGAAAGAAGAACGTGCCGCCCGCTCAAAGCACGAATAGACCAGCAAAACGCTGGGACCACTTGTCGAGATCATACATGCGCAGGACTTCCACGCTTCTTCGCAGAGTAGTAAGGAATGACCACGTGGCCTGGTAGCTTTTTCCATGTATATCCATTTATCGTCTGAGCCACGTGATCGATGCTTCGATCACGTTCAGAGCGAGGTTTGCTATTTCCGATGCTGCGGGTCCGTAGGCTAGTTGAACGAGCTGCCACGAATAGGAAGCCAATTCGTGACTTGGTAGTACGTCACGTTCTACGAAATAGCAATTCTGTCGAATGAGAGCTTTCATTGCTGTGCACCATGTATCTTGTTTCATAGCGTTCAGGGTCAGCTTCAATCACGTTCATCGCAATACTGGTTTAATGTTTTGCGTTTGGTAAAAGTCAAGTCAATCTCCTTTATTTTTTGAAATTTAGTGACGCGTCTTATTTGTCCGTTTATTATATACAGTGTGTCTTTTTGTACGCTTCTGAACAATCAATTTTGGACGGCCGAAACGCTCGAGCTTCCAACAAATTAGTGAAGAGGACAGTGCCGAAGTTTCTGCTCTGAGCGGGCCTCGCTAAACGAGTATGACGCCCCTGTACTTGACTGTTTGTGCGTCTTTTTCTCGTTCCTTTTCTTAACTCTTTTTTTTATTTTCTCTCTTCACCTTGCTATCACCCTTGCCCCTTTCTTGAAGTAGGGTCGCAAATAAAAGATTTTCTTCTGGTCAACAGCCCTGCCGTTCACTTAACCTTACATACTCTCTCTCTCTTACTGATCTTTATCAGCTATTCTGTAACAATCACATCCCATCATGGTGGAAGGTAGAAAGGTGGCGGAAGGAGTAAGAGAAGCGTTGGTCCTGGGCTCAATCTTCGCTTAAGAATGAATCTTTTGGAAACACAGTTGAGGGATTTACTCAATTTGTGCGGTGCATTTTCTTTTATGACGATGACAGTTGTCTTGTGCAGGCCACACCTTGGCACATGCTCAATAGGCCGCACAAATTACGTTTAGCCTGAGCAGCTTGGCTGGTAAAAGAGAAAAGGGATTCGCGGCCTTTTCTACGTGAAATGAGCACACAAGAACCTGCAATTTGTTTATTAGTGCTCTGGATAATGACCTCGCTGAACAAGCCGACTCTTGTTTTTTTCGCTTTCGAGCCTTACCTCGAGCCATTCTCCACACTGCTATGAAAAAATTGCGTGGCGTCTTGGCTAGTACATTTGAATGTGCAAGCCTTTATTTTATTCACCGATGACGTCTAATAGTAAAAGTAAAAATATTAAAAAATAGCTGAGTCGCAAGCATGGACAAGATAGCACCATAAAAAAATAAAGAACATCTGTTATGTTATACCCGTTTCGCTATGTAGAGGTTCAGGTTAATATAACTGCAGCTGATTCATTTCTAAAAACTCCACCACAGAAAACAAAGAAGGTTATCAAATTACATATTGATTAGCTAAAGAGAAAAAAAAGAGCGCATCAATTGCGCCTATACAGGTTGAAATAACATGGTAAAGTACAGTTCGCTTGCACATGTTCACATTGCAACAAAACGTCCATAAGCACACCTTCCTAGTTCCAGACGGACGATTGGACGGACGGATGCTTCGCCCTAATCTCCATCATTCACCTCGTGGATATGCTGCCATTTTTGATATGCGGCTATGTGTTGGTATATAAGGCTTAATGAGTTACCTTACACACTGCAGGAAGAAAGACAGTCATGGCGTAATACCGCGTAAGGACGAACAAGTGGCTGGGGAAATGCGGTCGTGTGACTTTTAAAAGAGGCGGGCAGTGGCGAAGTGTCTGTGCCTCGCTTCAATGGCCGCGAATCCAGATAAGAGTGGGCACTTCTACTCAGCTTCGCAGGTGCCTCTGAGAAGGAACTTGCCAAGGCGTACACACTGTATCCGCGTCAGGTCTTAAGAATATGGGCTTCACACCCCCGTGGACCAATGTCGAATAAGGGTGTACCCATTGCTTCAGTCTCCACGTTAGCACATGACCGGAAATTTAAACTATCAACACTAACGCGGCGCTGTATACCGTCCGTCAGTGCGAGCAAAAGTACTTTGTCTGCTGACACGGCCGATCAACGATAAGATCATGGAGCGGGTGTACAAGCGCGACCACGCAGAGCGTAAAAAGAGCGCCTATTTTTTCATCATGTTTTGACCTGTCCTGATCCAATCAGCCGGCATTAGCTCCCTTCGCATCACTGTCTTCCCACTACAAGCCTAAAGCATGTCGATTTTACTCTCCGCGACTTTCTCTTGTTCGTGCTACATTTGATCGTCTCCTATTACGCGGCAACGTTTGTGTGTCAGCGAGGCTTGTTAGGAAAGGGACGCGACATATGCCGTCCTGGTTAGCGAAAATTGTCGTTCAGCTGACAGCAGGCAAGAAGAAAACTAATAGTTAAGGACGACATAACGAAAACAGCAAACGGAAAGTGTGGACTGGTTGCGGCGTCGATGCAGCGCTGACAAAAGTAGAAGAAAGAAACGGTTCAGCCCTGTGTCATTACTAAGAATCGATGCAAACAGAGATGATAATCTGCTACTGTCATGAGAAGCACGAGAGAAGAAAAAAAAAGCCCGTCTTCCTTTGTTAGATTGCAAGAGATTGCAAGAGATCGAAGAAATGAGAAGCAGCGTTCCTCTTTCCTTGTATCCTCGGATACAACGAGTATGGCGCACAATGGCCGTTGCAATCACAGTAGGTTGTCTATTTACTCCGCATTTTTTTGTGAGTAACGACAAAGATGCTCGCTGTAGAAACCATATGCGACCCAATAGAGGAAACAATATTGTGACAGAGCACGTAGGAATGTCTGTATTCAGACAATTCAGAAAATGGCATTGGATGTGTTCTCACATGTCAATGGCGTCACGTCTTTGTTGAGACAGAGAAACAAAACGAGAGTAAATATCAAAGGCAAGGAGGGTAATGTGAATATACATGTTTGTTTTCAATACCTTTACTTCGTAACTACTGGCCAAGATGAAACAATGTCGTGGTGGTACGAAGTGTACTGTATACTCAGCTGCTTATCTGAATGTCGCAGGTTCTATCTCGACCATGGCGGTCTCATTTCGACGACGGTTGAATTCTAAGAGGCTGTGCACTTAGATTATGACGGATGTTATAGAACTCGACGCCGTCGAAACTTCTGGCGCCTTCAACTGCGCGTTGCTTCATAAGCATATCGTGGTGTCCGCCCCACGATATGCCAGACTTTCGAAAGCCTTTGTCTCCCGTATGGAGGGCTCTTAGAGGTATTCACTCGCATCCGCAACAGCGTCATCCCTTCGCCGCTCTGGCGCTTTATCGACGTCGCTCGCAGCTTGATGTTTCTGGTGAATTTTGTGCAAAATCACCGGCAACATTTCTATACCGATTAATCTATTGCCACAAGGACGTTCCAGTCACACGAGATCAGCAAATGAAGGTTGCATTCACTATGGAAAAACTTCATGCAGCATTGAACTCATGCAGACGCTCATCGTCCCCAGGTCTGGATGGAGTGAGCCATGGCGCCCTACGTCACCTAGACCCGAAGGCACAGCGCTGTCTCCTGGACATTTTTAATAAGTCTTGGCATGATGCAATAGTGCCTGATGGGTGGAAGTGTATTCGCCTGGTGCCTTTGCTAAAGCCCGGAAAGTCTCCATTAGATTTAGCATCATACCGGCCTATAGCACTAGCAAGCTGCGTCGGCAAGGTCATGGAGAGGATGCTGCTTACTCGCATGGAATGGTACCTGGAACATTATAACACCTGTCCTGATGCTATGGCTGGCTTTCGACAAGGTCGGTCCTCAATCGATAACGTCATCGACTTAGTGACTTCTGTTCAGCAACAGAAAGCTAAGAAGCGGCTGTCGGTAGCTCTGTTCTTAGACGTGAAAGGTGCCTATGACAACGGGATCCATGAGGCTGTTTTCAATGCTCTTGAAGCAGCTGAACTTGGAGGTCGTGTCTTTTTATGGGTAAGAAGCTACCCCACAAAAAGATCCATGTTCGTTCTAACTGAAGATAGACCTAGCTACGAATAAGCATTTCACAAGTCGTGGGGTGCCACAGGACGGCGTTTTGAGTCCGACTCTTTTCAACCTGATTCTGGTGAGGCTCACCGAAATGCTGCCACAGATGGCTTATATATCTCTCTACGCTGATGATATCTGCATTTGGGCGTCCGGCGTGACACGGCCTCAAGTGCGTGCAAGAATACAGAAAGCGGCAACAATGACATCAGCATACCTTCGCCAGCAAGGTTTGACTATCGCCACAGAAAAATGCGCAGCGGTGGCGCTTACACGCAAACCGATGTCTTTCTACTCATTGTGCATCGATGGCAGATCAATCCCATATAAGAGCACTCATAGATTCTTAGGCGTCGTCGTGGATTGTGACCTAACCTGGAGCCCGCATGTCACATACCCGAAGAAAAAGCTCATTGGCATTGAGAATATATTCAAGTTCTTCACCGGAAAATGATGGGGCCCATCCGTGCACTCCATGTTGCAGCTTTATACAGCCCTCGTTCTCGTAATTCTCCGGTACAGCCTTCCTGTCCTGTCCAACACGCGCCAGACTAACATCCGTTCACTACAGAGCGTGCAAGCCAAAGCACTTCGGACATGTCTTGGTCTTCCAAGATGCTCATCGACAGTGCCAACTATTGTTATCGCACAAGAACAGCCGGGCACAATGCTCATCGTTTTCGAGACGCTGAGAGCGCACATTCGGCATTTATCACGGCTACCGTCTCATCATTTAGCGTGTTTGACAGCGTGGAGGCCCCATTCTTCGTTCTCTGGTATTGTGACAAAACATTAGGACATATTACCGCCTGGCTTCAAACTTGCGATGCATCCAGCAGCTGCATTATGGAGTCTCCATCAACCTGACGTGCCCTTATCAGTTCCTAAAATCATTAGGAAGGCACGCATGTCACCGCTAGCCCTGAAGCAATTGACTCTGCGTCGTTTGGAGGAAAGGTACTTTGACCACATACATGTTTACAACGATGGCTCCACTAATTCCAACAGCTCTACAGGAGTAGTGGTTGTTCCATCTGATAATGTGTTGCGTCAATACAAGTTTTCTCACACCACGATGTCGGCAGCAGTAGAGCTCGCAGCGCTTCAATATGCAGCAAAGTACATTCTTCGCCAGAAACATAACCAATGGGCCATCTTTTGTGTTTCGAGGTCAGCCTTACAGACACTATGGTTTGTAATGCAGCACGGGTTACACGAACAATCAGTATATCAGATAAGGCACGACTACCACGAAGCGCTGATGGAAGGTCACGCAATTGTATTTCAGTGGTTGCTGAGTCATTGCGGAATTGTCGGCAATGACCGCGCGGATGAAGCTGCTCGATCGACTCATGACCAAGACCAGCGCATGCCCATACCACTCTTGAGAACGGACGCTGCAAGGCTACTACAATCACTTGTTCACCGTATAACTCTCATACAATGGAATACGCCGGGTTTCTCCAACACGCACCTGTATTAGATTGACCCAAACTTGCAACTTCGTTTGTCATCCGGGCTTCCACGATGCGCTGAAACTTTACTGTGTCACATGAGGTTGCACGTGGCATTTACGAATGCGTACTCTCGTCTCCTTGGAATGGCGAGCACTTCAGCATGCAACATCTGCGCCTGCCAGGAAACGCTCGAGCAGATTCTATGCCATTGCCCAGCATACCTGTCTGAACGACGTATTATGAAAGCCAAGCTCTGTCAGCTTGATTCATGGCCGCTTACAGATGAAAAGATCCTGGGACCTTGGCTGACAGTTTCCCATACGCGCAAAGCCACGAAATCCCTCTTGTAGTTCTTAAGGACCACCAGACTTCCCGACCACTTGTGAAAGAACAGTATAAGACAATGCTGCTTAGTCTCGAGCTGACTATTCATCCTTCTCTTTCTTACTCCTCTTCTTTTCTATCTCTTTCCTTTCTACTATTCTTCCTTTCCTTCACCCCAAGTGCAGGGTATCCAACCAAGCCAAGCTTGGTTAACCTCCCTGCTTTTCTTCTCTATTTATCTCTCTCTCCGCACCTCAAGCCCTCGCAATTATTATTACAACCGGGAAACAAGAGTACAATAAAACGAGTGAAAGCTAATCAATGCGCAGGCACGTGTTTGAAGCAGGTCACAGTTACAATGCACTATCTCATGAAGAGATGACACGTGGCTCAATGAGCAAAGTTTTTTTTATGTGGGCTCAAACAAAGCTTAGTTGCCATTTCGCACACAACACCTCATCTTATTTTCATTACGCTATCGAACAGAAGTGAAAGTGGGTACGTGGTGCGTCACATTGAAGTGAAATTAAAGATAAAACTTTAATCAGATGGCGACCATTTTTCGACATTTTTGCTCCAACTGCGTGCCTTAACAAATTTAAAATCTCAGAGTTACGATAACTGTCGTGCTCTATTATTAAACTCTATTAGTCATATTCCCAAAGCGACTCAAAGATGCCGTACTTTAAGGCTCCGGATAATATCGACCATCCGGCGTTTTGAAGTGCACTGATGTCGCATAGTACATAAGCGTCTTGTTTTTCTCTTCCGTTAAAACAAGGTTGCTCCAGCGGTGATCAAACCCTCGTCTTTTGAGTCAGCAGCCATGCACCCTCAGGTTATTGCCACGGTTGTCTACTGGTCATGGTGCCCGACCCGAAGGTCAAAGGCTATCATTCTCGACCAGTGACCGCATTAACGACGGAGCCGCAAATGCTAGTGGTCCGTGTACTTTGACTCAAATGCGCGTTAAATAACACCCGGTGGTTGAGATCTCTGAAGTCGTCCACTACGGGCATCTCTCATGAACGTATCTTGGTTCTGGGTGGTTAACCTTGAACACTAAGCCACTGCGGTGACTGGCTTTGCGTGTATTGTCTTCGCATGATTACTTTTAAACGATTCGTTTGAGCTTAGATTGCGCTATAAATACATTGAAGCAGGTCACTAGGAGAAATAAAAAAAGGAATCTGGAGAAGCGAAAAAAAAAACTTATCCTCTTTCTTCATTTTTTTCAAACTCACTACCCTTTGAACTTCTTGTAGGCAAAAGAATTGCACAGGTGGTTATAGAATATTAGTAAGGTCATGACGGTGACAACTGTGTCTTCGTGATATTTCTCTCCCCCCTCCCCTCTACCGTTTGCGTTCCTGCGTACCACTTTCAACATCCCCTTTTATCGCATTTCTTTCCACAGCATATTGAGAAATTTTACGCTGATGATGAATACCCCTGGCTTTCCTCTCTCTCCTACTCCCAGCCGGAGCCCATAATGCCATGTATTTTTCTCTTACTTTTTCTTTCGCGGGTGCTATTAGCGGGCTCTGTTGCCCCTAGCACGACAATACTTGAATAAAAAGTTTGTCATGCTAGCAGATATCGCGGACATTAAACTGTGTTCCACCGGAAATTACGACCATCTTTCAGGCTTAAGAAGCCTTGCGCCAGTCATTCGGTGCTTCGCATGGGATGAAAATTGAATGGAGGCTTAATAAGAAGGCGGAAGCAGACTAATCACTACCAGCAACATTATACTCTTCATGGCAAGCTTTGGCACAAAAATAGTGGGAGGCTGCGATTGCTTCGCTAGGCAATGACAGCGATAATTCGCATACCACTCACAAAACAAACGCAATAAATAAAATAGTACGGAGAACATAACGAATAAGGTGGCATAGGAACCAGACGAATTAGAGTGACGAGTACAAAGAACCCCGATCCCGGAGATAATGTGTCACTCGTATGTGCGTTTGTTTGAAAAATAATTAAGCGCGCAAAGCTTCTTTTTGCAGCATCGCATAGAGACAAAGCTTTTGTTTTTAATTCCTGCTGTCTGGAAATGGCTGTGATTGTCACAACTTTGCGAGAAAGTTCTCTTTTTTTCAATGTCGGCGTCTTGTGATTTAGAGAAGAATTAAAGAAACGCAGAGGTTAATTTAGGACGGAAAAGCTGTTGTTTATTATACAACCTTTGTTGCGTAGCCGACTCGTAATATTTGAGAACAGATAGAAGAGTCGCAAGCGACTATGCATTGTGATGGCTGGTTGCTTTTGTTTTCCCGGTAAAATAAGTTATCGCGTAGATAATAACGCATACAAATATACGCACCTAAAATCTTATTCCTTTCGGGAGCTAGAGATTTTAGGCAGTTTTAGCAGCGAGGCTGTATCATGCTAGGAAGTAAAAAAAATGTGGCAGTCAGCGAGCGCGCGACATAATAAAGAAAAACTGTTAGCATACGCTATAGCTTGCACAGTGCCCATGCTTTGTTCAGTTTTTTTTAGGATTTTTTTAGCGTTGTGCAGACTCGGCGACAAGTTGTATTGACTGCAATGTGGAAGCAACAGAACCAAAGCGCATGATTGCTACCACGACTTAAAAATAGTTCTTGAGTTTGCAGATGATTATATCAGTTGCCTAGCTGAAATAAATTATTCTTTGTTAATTATGACACTGAAGCAGTTATGAAAAATTATTCGTTAAATACAGTGAATGTGCACATTACAAAAACGCTTTCCTTTTCTTGGATAGGACCACACTTTCAGGCCACCCGCTTTCTAAAGAAAGATGGCTTCTGTGACGTCAGTGCGGTCGTAAACAAGCAGTTTAGTTCTTTCGGAAAAATATGGTTCACCGTTGGGTTAATCTCAATAACAAGTGAGATACAAAAACAACATGCAGATTTCATAATCTGCACTGATGATGATGATAAACTCATAAGGATGGCACTCGCCCACAAAGCGGGATGGGCCAAGAAGCGTGCAGCAGGATTCACTGATTTTAGTTTATGCCCTGCTGATTTTTTTCCTCGTCGTAGGCAATGCTCAAACCACTCGAAAAACCAGAGAGACATGCCGAAGAGCTAAGCCGGGTAAAAAAAATAAGAGATAGGGATAGCAAAAGAAAAATTCGGTGAGGTAAGACCAAGACATATACAAGCCTACCAGATATTTCTGTACTGATAGAGAAGCAGAGAACATCAAATAAGAAATGTGCTTCGCGCCCCGCAGCAAGTGACAAAGAGCAGATCAAACTGAGATTAGCGTTGATTGCGATGGTAATTACGGATCAGCGTTGCAACTTGAGCACTGGAGAGTGAACGGTATAAAATAATGTCGGCGTGGCGCAAACAAGCGCCCTTTTTCCAGAACTCGTTCTGTTAAAACCAACCCGACGCCGCTATACGACCAGAAAGTTCACTCAGCTACGATTGGATGATAATTAGCGCCTCTCGCTTGTTATCTTAGCTGCATCATCCTAATGCTTTTTTGTCAGTCGCATGCGTCGAGAAGATGGTACCGGCGAATTACTCGTGTTTTGGAAGTGATCGCGCTTGATACTTCGTTAAGCTGCACCTTCATATCAATGCATTTACGAATAAGTTGAATGCACTCTCATAAAACGAAGTCCCGTTTGCCTCCGGATCCTCGGCACTCACATTTCCTACCATAAATATTCATTAACTAGCACACTTTTCTGTCATTGACGTACGTTGAGCAGGTCACGCCCGATGAATATATTATATTTTGCTCAGGAAGTCTTCCCCACCATTAAGTTAATCTTGTTTGGTAGGTTGGTTCATTAGTTAGTTTCTGGTAGGAAACATTCCAAAGTGACTCGCGCTATGAGGGGCTCCTTAGTGAAGAGTGCTGAATGACTTTAACCGCCTGCGCCTTTTTATGGTGTACTAAAGTGTAAAGCACAAGGGAGCTTACCGTTTCCCCTCCACTGAAATGGGAACCCCACGGCCGGAATCGAAGCATTCAGGTAAGCAGCCGAATGTCTTAGCCTTTGATTAAACAGGGCTGGCTTGCTAGAGCTCCCTGTCACCTGAACGTGGACCTGCGAATGAGAACAAGCATCTTCGTTGCGTCCCGGACACGTTGAAGTTCACCGTCGCTATGGTGTAAGTTTACGCGTACACGCCGCCAGTGTGTCATGTCATTGAGTGTGATGCACTCACGTCACCCCATAACCACCATGTTGGAACACCAATACTGTGGGACGCTCACTCTCCTACGCGCCTTGGAAGTCATCTTGTGTTTCACAACTAAAACGATCTGACTATGAAATTCACTTATCATCAACACCACCATCATTCTACATGCAGCTTCTCGCGGTCTTTATATACGTGGACCCCATTACGGTACGCCTGCTTAGTTATTCGGCTTGTATTTACTACATTTTATATGGCTCCTACGTCTGCTCGTCTTACTGCATGCGACATTTCATATTGTCACTATTGTATTCATTCGTTTACCCTGGCGAAGAAACTGCCTTTTTCGGTTAACCAGAACTTTTTTTTTAGCCAGCGCTGCCTGAGTGAACCTAGGCTGTCCGATTTCAGATGGAAAGACAGGAATTATTTTGTTGACTTTACCCAGAAAACACGTGAGAAAAAAAGTGATAGCGGCTACTTCTTTGAATATTTAGAAATGAACACAGAAAAAGTAGGCTGCAAGTTGAAATGACGCTTCTTGGAATCCCGGCCAAAACTTGCCTGTGAACGCAGCACAGAGGCGGGAATACATCGATTATCGCCAGCAACCATGCGGAGGAAGAGAGCGAACCCTTGTCAACACAAGTAAAAGCGGCCAGTCTGTCTCGTTCCGGCCTCTAATTGGGAGCCACGGCTTGGAGGATCATTATGTGAGTGTTCGATTGCGTGCTATGGATTGCAGCACTGCGATAGAAGAAATGAAAGCCGAAAAGGCGGAAGGAGGCCCTTTTTGTGGTTGTTTATCACATATGAGCTGAGAGGAAGACCGTGATAGCTGGCAGGCAGATAATCGCACAAAAAGATGAATGGAACACAACATTGGATGAAGGCATCGCAAAGCAAGAAAAATAAGGTAGGGGCGGAGCTGCGCACTTCTTTGTCGCCATTTCCTTTCACGATGAGCGAGCAGCTGCAGCTTTATGTGTGAGGACTGTGCTTTTCCTGTCTAGTGGCTGGTCATGACCAGTGAGGTAGCAACACATCAGGTGCACGGCGACTGATGCATTCGACACTCCTAGGGTGCTTAGTAGGCTTCGTAGAAAAGGCTGGTAAATCGAAGGTGAAAACGAGTTTTGTAAGAAAGAAAACAGACAAAGTTCTTACGAGCCGTTTGTCTCGACTGTTAGTGGCTGCGTGCTCATACTACATATGGAAAACACCAGGCGGTAACATTCGATAAGGCCGTACAGAATGAAAGGCTTATATTGCTGCGCTGATAACACAAAAACAAAGACACATTGATGTTTAGTTGAACAGAGAGTAAGAAAGAAAACAAATGAGACATATCGTAAAGTAATAAATAAATAATAATAGCTGGGCCCGTACGTCTTAACACCACAATATTATCCGATGCGCTTTAGTAATGAACTCGGTAAATTTCGACCACCTCAAAATTTTTAACGTGCGCCTTATATAGGCGCACACGCCTCTACAATCTTGTGTTGCATCGAAATGCAACCACCGCGGCAGGGATCTGATCCCACGTTCCTCAGGTCAGCGGTCATTCAACGCATCTCCTTGACTATGGCGACGAGTAAAGGAATACTCGATTCACTCTAAGTATAGATAAAGTAAAATAGTGAACTGAGGGAGCTCGTGTTCTACTCTTTCGCCAGTTTTCCCACGCCAAGCCTCGCCATACTTAGATAAACACTCACTGATGCATGCCATTAAAGTTAAACGACACAATTCGCACATGGACTACAAAACGGCGAACACTGGAAGGCCAGAAACCAATGTCAAGGCTCACTTCTTTAAAACTATGCATTTCAGTTTCCATTTTCTTCTGCATTGTTTTTTACACAATATCTCACTCAGCTATTTCATTGATAACTTTACACGTAACAGTGTATTGAAAGGAAAATAGCAGAAAAAAAACGGCAGGGAGGTTAACCAGCCTATAGGCAGCCGGCTTGCTAACCTGCACATGGAAGGGGGATGGGGAGATGAAAGATAGAGTGGAGAGAGGGAAGAGAGATAAACACAGCACATTAGACAGCACACGCGTGCACACTCAGTCATAGTCCTGTCTTGTATTTCGTGGTGTGTGACTATGCTGTTACAGCCGCTTGTTCAAGTCCGTGTCGCGTAGGAATTTAAACAGTGCTTTTGTTGCCTTCTGTTGCAATGTATTCTCTCGAGCACTTGAAAGAATAGTGTCCACAGACATTTGGCTGTTTTCGATGCACGCAAGAACGAACGCCAGTAACTGTCTTTGGATGTCATACAACGGACAGTCGCATAGGATGTGGTGTAGCGTCTCTTTGCAACGACAAGCATCGCAGAGAGCGTTGTCGGCCATTCCTACGACAAATGAATAGGATTTTGTAAATGGCACTCCGAGCCATAAGCGATGAAAAAGGGTGGCTTCTCTTCGGTCAAGCCCAGTGGGCGTGCGTAGAGCCATCAAAGAGTACAGGTGGTGTTGACGATTCATATCGATGCTTGGTGGGCACCATAGTGAAAACGTGATTTCACGCGCAAGTCGCCGAAGATTACTGGCAGCATCGGTCCGCGAAAGTGGTATGGCTTCTTCTCATGTTCCGTCAAGGGCTGCCCGCGCGGCAGTATCGGCATGTTCGTTCCCTGTGACGCCGCAGTGACTTGGCAGCCACTGATTCGTCACATGATGCCCTTTCTCATGCGAAATGTGGAGAAGGCATCGAATATCAAAAACAAGCTGTTCATACGACCCACGACGCAGTGCTGAGAGCGAAGATTGTAGGGCAGCCCTTGAGTCGCTGAAAATTGACCATTGCTGCGGTGGTTCTCGATTGACCACACAAAGTGTAGCGCGCAAAGCAGCTAGTTCCGCTGCTGTAGATGCCGTAGAGTGGTCAATCCTAAAGCTGATGGTAACACCTCTTGCTGGGACAACTACTGCACCTGATGAACCCTGGCGGTTCGTAGAGTCATCGGTATATATAGGTACGCTGTCTGAATATTTCTCGTGCAAAAGAAAAAGAGACACTTGTTTCTGCACGGGCGATGAAAGCTCAGATTTCCTCCGGATTCCTGGCACACTAAGATGCGCTATGGGTCGAATAAGACACCAAAGGGGTATCGATGGTTTAAATGCAGGAGTTGATTGATTGATATGTGGGGTTTAACGTCCCAAAACCACCATATGATTATGAGAGACGCCGTAGTGGAGGGCTCCGGTAATTTCGACCATCTTGGTTTTTTTAACGTGCACGCAAATCTGAGCACACGGGCCTACAACATTTCCGCCTCCATCGGAAATGCAGCCGCGGCAGCAGGGATTCGAACCCGCGATTTGCGGGTCAGCAGCCAAGTGCCTTAGCCACCTGACCACCGCGGCGATGTTAGATGCAGGAGTGAAGCCCGGGAGAAGTTTGTCGTTGTACTTCACAATGATTTTAGCGAACTATGTTTGGTGCCTCTCTGAAGGCAACAATGCAACAATGCATCCAACCATCCATCCATCCATCCATCCATCCATCCATCCATCCATCCATCCATCCATCCATCCATCCATCCATCCATCCATCTATCGATCTATCTATCTATCTATCTATCTATCTATCTATCTATCTATCTATCTATCTATCTATCTATCTAGCTATCTATCTATCTATCTATCTATCTAGCTATCTATCTTCTATCTATCTAGCTATCTATCTATCTATCTACTAGCTATCTATCTATCTATCTATCTATCTATCTATCTATCTATCTATCTCTATCTATCTATCTATCTACCTATCTATCTATCTATCTATCTATCTATCTATCTATCTAATCTATCTATCTATCTATCTATCTATCTATCTATCTATCTATTGATCTGCCTATCTATCTGCCTATCTGCCTATCTATCTATCTATCTATCTATCATCTATCTATCTATCTATCTATCTATCTATCTATCTATCTATCTATCTATCTATCTATCTATCTATCTATCTATCTATCTATCTATCTATCTATCTATCTATCCATCTATCTAGCCGCTTACGCCTTTTAGCTGTCCTGGCCGTGTCGATAATGGTACCAATGCCAAACTTGGTATGATATAACATGATAGCTTGACGAAGATAACCGACTAGTCATAACATGAAATTCATTACATGCATGCCATAATTGTCATGATTTATATGTCATGGTCTTGCTGCTCTTGCGGTGGTTTCATTCACATATGTTGCCAAACTAATATGGTATGACATGATTGCATAGTGAACACGAGCGACAAACCCTAACACCAAAATCATGACATGCGTGTCGTGTAACAACATGTCTCGTGGCCGTTTCGCTAGTCTGCATATCCCGAATTCGGTATTACGGGACGTGAATGGATGGCGAATGTGTGGCTGGTGAAAACATGATAATCATGAGATTCGTGCCCTATCACAACATGACTACATGCCATGCTCATGATGTACTCGCGGCCGTTTAGCTAGCTTCACATGTACCAGATTCAGTATTACGTGACGCGAACGAAAGACATGGGTAAATGACACGTCTAAACATGATGATCATGACATGCGTTTTATGTAACGACGTGACTGCGTCCCTTATTCATGATGCGATTGCGGCCATTTCACTATCTTCACATATGCCAAAATTTGGTATTACGCCACGTGAATGGATGAAAGAGGTGTGGCTACTGCAAACATGATAATCATGAGATAATTGTCTTGTAACAACATTAATACACGCCACACTGAAGGCGCCAATACACTTCGTAGTTAGCCGGCGCGCGAGCGCGCCAGCGTTTGTTTTATCGCGTTACGCCGGCGATGACACGCCAAGTGCCAATATCCCCCTAGTAGAGATCAGTAGATCTGCCCATTCACCTTCATTGTGGATCTGCATGCCATACACTCGCAGGTGCGAGCCGCACTGCGTTGCTTTGACGCATGCGCGTTTGAGCGCACACGGCGTCCCTACGTCACGAAGAGAGGCACAGGCGGTGCTGTCTAAGTAACGTCGTCGGCGCAAAGTGCAGCATGACATATTTCACACCGGTTGCCACCGGGCCGCGCCGACGGACGCTGGTCGCACCGGTCGCGCCTGGCGTCACACTGTAGAGTGCTCGCGTTTTGCTGGCCTGGCGTCGCTGCGCCCAGCCTGCGCGTGCGTCAACGTTACGCCGGAGTACATTGGGCCCTTCATGACGCGCTCGCCGCTGTTGCGCTAACTCCACATGTACCAAACTTTGTACCGCGGAAAGTGAACAGACGACGAATGTAAGTGACACGTTCAAACCTGATAATCATATTATGCGTCTCATGTAAAACATGACTTCATGCTACGCCCGTAGCGTTGTCGTGGCCGTTTCTATTGTTTGACATATATCATATTCGCTTTTACGTGATGTGAACGGACGATGAATGTAAATGACAAGTCCGAATATGATAATTATGAAATGACTTTCATGTAAAACATGACTACATGCTAGGCTGATAGCACACTCGCGGCCGTTTCGCTAGCTCCATATATACCAAAGTTGGTACCAGGTGACGTTAATAGATGACGAAGGTAATTGAAACGTCCAAACATGATAATCATGACATTAAGTCAAGTACGGCATAATTTACCTCCACCTCTTAACGTTGTGCTGATTTTAATGTGAGCTATCCCACTTCCTCATTTGTGCTTCGCATATCATCGATTCTCACTGTACGTGGGATCTGCCAAATTTTTTGATGATTGATATGTGGGGTTTAACGTCCCAAATCCACTATATGAATATGAGAGACGCCTTAGTGGCGTCTCTCAAATTTAGACCACCTGCGATTTTTTAACGTGCACCCCTGCCAGATTTGTTCCAGCACGTTAACACATTCTACGCAAGTAAAGCCGAGCTAGAAGAGCTTCTTGGTTTTAATAAAAAGGCACTGGAAACAATAGCGTAAAATATTCTAAAATAACCTACGCAGAATTCAAAAATTTTTACCCAAAGGAAACTTCGCACTAGCGATCGCTTCTCGTACTGCAAAATCTGCATGTGATTTCGGTACCTTCGAACATGTATGCTTTACTTATCAAACAAACGGCCGTATTCTGAGGCTGGAGCATTGATCTATGTCTTCTCGTTTCGAGCGTGGGGAAAGTATGAATATACCAAAAGTAGGAATGCGGAAATAATCGCGGTGCTTCGCTTCCGTGTTTTCCCCGTTTTCTCTTACAGCACTTCTTGTTACAATGTACGTTTGCACGCCCTTCTTTTCATTGTCTACTCTCATTTTTACGCCAAACTACGCCGTAACGAAACGCGGATACAGCTGCAAACGCCCCTGGGAAAGCGAAATGAGAATAGAAACGTATAAGGTTACAAAAAAGAAAAAAAAAGAAATATGACTGCACACAGAGAGAAGAGCGCCAGAACCACACACACACACACACACACACACACACACACACACACACACACACACACACACACACACACACACACACACACACACACACAAAAAAAAAGACCCATAAATGCTGACCCGGGGGTAACGGAGCGTTAAGAGCGGCCGCGCTGGCGAAACGTGATCGACCCGATACGCGTTTTTTGCGTTGTTTTCTCATCTCGTTTTATTCGACAGCGCAATGGATTGTTTGGGAACCTTCGCAAGGCCTTTTATTTCGCCGGTTTTCGAGTAGAATGTCGTTGGGTCTCTCTTTTTATTCCCCCCCCCCCTCCCGACGTGCATTTTGTTCCTTTTCGTAAAATGTGGTTCACAGTCATGGAGGAATAGGTTCTCTCAAAATCGCCACTTTTCTCTCTCTCTTTCCTCAACACCGTAACGTGGCTCTGTAAAGAAGTCACTCTGCTTTCGCGCTATTCAACGTCGATTCGAAGGCAAGGATTGGTCTGGCTTTTTTGGTTCTTCCCATTCGATGATCCCTGTATTTTCACGGAGACAGGTTTATTAGGGCCTCAGAAAGCGTATTGATTTCAGTTAAATTGACGCGCAATAATATGCAACCACAGGATTATCGCCCAGATCCCCTGATTTACTTTAGCGCTCGAGCTTTAGAAGAAGTAGGCGTTTGTGCAAAAGAAAAGCAAAGACTAGTTTATTTCGGCTCTCTTAATGAAGCTGCAGTGTGGAGTAGAGATAGAGAATAAAATGAAGAAAAGGCAGGGAGGTTAACAAGAAATCGGGGCATTCGATTTGCTACCCTACGCAAATGAAGAAAGGAATGGGGAAAAGATGAGAAAGAAAGCGAAGAGCAAAATAGACACGTGAAAAAAATTAGGCCGGGGACGTTATAGCCTATTCAATGGGCCACTACTGCGCAAAAAGACCTATAAGGCCTTCCTTATGCGACAACAGATCATGTCGGCTTTCGAGCTCTGTTCTGACAAGGGTCTGTCGTCAAGGCAGGCTAACACGGTAGTTAGCGGCTGTCTTTGCACGCTGTAACAAAGGCAGTGACAGAGAACATCCTCCGTCATTTCATCACTGCCGTATTGATCGCAAGCTGAGTGCGGAGTAATGATTCAATGAAGCTATGAATTAAAGTTATGCAGTGTAGCTCACAGCAGCCTAGGCATGATGTACAGTTACGTAGTGCGTGTTGGAATCTTGACACTCAATAATGCATGGGTGTATGAATACATCTTTATGGGGCGCCTGGCAAGATGTAACGCGACCGCGTCTTAGGTCTCCCTCGAGCAAATGCCAATGACTTGCCTCAAAGCCGCCTCACGTTGCAAGACTGTCCACGTATGGATACCGAGGTCAGAGCTATACAGAGTGACACTTAGTAGTCTATGCATCTTTTGCCTAAATTTCTTTAAATTTTCTGGAACGATATAATGTAACGCTATCTCAGTTATCGCAATGCATCGAGTTACGGTTTTTGAGTTTGCTGGTACTTAAAAATACGCACAATCTCTATTTCATGGCAGTTCCAAAGGTTACGGCCCTAAAAGTAGAAAAGCACTCTTTTTTGTTAGTGTAGTGCCTTCTTGTGACAAACGTTGAGGAAAGAAGACAAGCTTTTGCAGTTGTGTGAATATACCTGGCACTTGGGCTTTTTTGCTACTGTAGTGTTTTCCATACATAGAAGCGCACAACTCATATTTCTTTATTAATATATTCACTTATTTATTTTTGCGATAGTATTTATATGAACACTCTCAACAGGGTTTCGCCACCGGTGTCAGCATCGATGTCATGTGCCGTACAAGTATACGTATCTATATATATGAAAACGCAAGAAAGAAAAAAAATCCAGAAAAAAAGACTCCGGGACGCGAAATCGAACGTGGGGCCTTTACGTCGTAAATGCGAGTCGCTATCCACTGAGATACCGAAGGGTCCCTCCTCTAACGTTCAAACGGCAAGCTTTCTATATCTACTACTTACCGCGGCTGGCGGGCATCTCGGGGGCGGGGAGCTATAGTGTTTTCAGCAAAATAACGCAACGGGCGTGCGCGGCGGTTTTGTTTTTTTACGCGTACTTTGGCCCGCGGAAAAAAGGTGATTGGACGATCTCTCACGCGCCCTTATCTCCCGGCGGGGAGAATCATACGTCGTGGCTGGCGTTCGGCTTGCACTGGAATGATTTTGTTGTAGTTACGGAGTGCACAAAGGTAACTGCAATCGTTGCATAGCCTTCGTTTGTGAAAAGGGTGCGCTTTTAGGCACAGCGACGTAAATTTTGATTGATTGATGTGTGGGGTTTAACGTCCCAAAACCACCATATGATTATGAGAGACGCCGTAATGGAGGGCTCCGAAAATTTCGACCACCTGGGGTTCTTTAACGTGCACCCAAATCTGAGCACATGGGCCTACAACATTTCCGCTTCCATCGGAAATGCAGCTGCCACAGCCAGGATTCGATCCCGCCACTTGCGCGTCAGCAGCTGAGTACCTTAGCCACTGTACCACCGCAGCGGAGCAAGTAAAAAAAAACTGAGACACTTATTCGCGTGCATCTCTACCTGTGAGTACGTTTTGTGTGTCATTTGTGCGTGAGAAACTCATTCCTATTCTGTGGGTGACCTTCCAATTTGTTGCTATCACGTTCATTGCTTCGGTTCGCGGCAAAGCTGTAATTTTCTAATCGCGAAGCATCCCTGCTCTTTTGCCGAGCTTGTTCTTGTGGAACATTTTTCGTTGGTTCAACTTCATCACTAATTCAGCGCTCAGGAAGAAGTATGTTATGAATCAGCATGCGGGAAATTAAATGAGTTGCAGAGAAAATTACTCGATGAGCATCTGCATATCGCAAGATTTTCTACAGAGCCTATGCCCTCACAGACTTGATGCCGTTCATATGACCATTCTTGCTTCTCACATTTTGGTGTGAGTGCACGTGCTTGCGCACGTCAAGAAGTAGTGTTGCCTTGGAATCCTACCAAATTATCACAACTCGTATACGCTATCTCTAGATGTTCTTGGAACCCGCATAGGAATTTCTGACACTGCTGCATGCGACTATTGCGGCAGTGACTAAACAACTTGGCACATTCTGTGTGAATGCCCACAATACTCCTCGCAGAGACAGTCACTCTGCATTGCACTAGATGAACTGGACAACCAGACCCTTTCGGAAGAAAGAAACCTGCACTACCGGCAGGACTTGTCACATGTCACAGAAGAAGGCTGTGAAGGCGCTCTTGCGCTTCTTGCGTTCAACCGGCCTGTCCAAATGACTGTGATCGGAACTCCCTGAATGTGTGCGCATGTGAATTTTTTTCTAATTTACTTTACATCTCTCTATATCTATCCTGTTTCCAACCCTTTTCCCCACCCCCCAAAATGGTAGCAAACCAGTTATTCTAGGTTAACCTCCCTGTCTTTTCCTTTTATTTATTTCTCTCTCTCGCTCTTTGTCCTTCATCAGCAGGCGACATAGCATTACTATTAGAAGAATTCTTGTTGCATGCCAAATTGCGATTGCGTGTAGTTCGTCGTCATCATTACCCCGGAATCGCTTTGATGCTTTTTTTCCTTTCGTTAGTAATAATAATAATAATAATAATAATAATAATAATAATAATAATAATAATAATAATAATAATAATAATAATAGTAATAATAATAATAATGCACAAAGAAGCAACCATCCGTAAATTAATCGGACTGTTGACACCGCATTTCCCAATGATGATACAGGAGGATTGAAAGAGAAAGGACAGGGAGGTTCAATAGTGATACAATTCACACAAATGTCAGTAATCCCAACGCTTTACGAGCCTCTAGTGCCAACATCTTTTTCTAATATACTTTACATACTTTACAACACTGTCCACTTCATTTCTCTTTTTAAAGACGATAGTCTTTCTTCGGGACCTTCGATGCGAAAATTTTGGTCTGTCTGTCTGTCTGTCTGTCTGTCTGTCTGTCTGTCTGTCTGTCTGTATGTCTGTCTGTCTGTCTGTCTGTCTGTCTGTCTGTCTGTCTGTCTGTCTGTTCGTTCATTTGTCTGTTTGTCCGCCCTTAACGATACTTCAGACATCTACAAACGGTACCTCGAAAAACCGACTCTATCCACGGCACCCACCAATATTGCACAAGGTTCAACGTTCATACTTGGGCAATTGTCAATTAAAAAGCAGCTAGTGCGCATATCTGATGCACCATAACAACACGTCTATATTTTCAATGTGTCGCTTTATACTTGAGAATGCCTAGATAAGCAGTTCCATAGACCGTAGCGTTTATTACGCTGCACTGATAATGCAACGCTTGCACGAAAAGGCAAGTGTTGCCAACGCTTTGCTAAGACGACACGGTGGTGGCACCTACCCGTCACCTTGCGTTCTACACCTTATTGCCTGCGAGACGGGCGCGCACGCCACGCGCTTCGTTTTCCAAGATAGCTGCCAGATAGCGCTCTTGTCTCACGTGTGACGTGCCTTGATGCGCTCGTTCACCTTCGCTGCACGATCGAGGCACTCTAACGCAGCGCCTACGAAATGTCACTCACTAATTTTCTTGCGCAGAACACGAAATAAACGTCTTATGCACTCTCTCGAAGCCGCAAGACTATCGTCCTTCGACGACATTTGCAGTGTAACATAAAGACGCAGGGCCAATTTTTTTTACTTTATCGATTCTCTGACCCTGCGTCAAAGAAAAAAATTAAAGCAGTAGCAGCCTTCGCCGTATTTGATTTGTCTCTTTTTTTTTCTCCGTCTTTACATTTTCCCCGATGCAGTAGTTGCGGCGGCTACCTTGTTCCTATTGTTTTCAATCTTTCTCGGGGGGTTGCAGAAGGAAATCTTGTGCTATATATTTCGCGGATTGTTCATTTTGTTAAACCATTTTCTCTCCCGACAGTCCTCTTCTCTTCGTGAACGAGTGTACACTCCGATGGCAGTGACCAAAGCGCCTGGTCTCCTTTGCACTTACGAAAACGTCCAGCGTACTGTTTCGTGGAGCGATTCTCGCTAAGGGACAAGACGCTATTAGGCTACATCCTCCAGAATAACTCTGCGCAGCGCGATTTCGTATTTGTCTCTACGAAAACAAGTTCTTCTTTTGCTTTTGCCCCGCTGCCTGTCAGAAGACACGAACGCTAAGTGGAAAAAGTGAACAGAAGGAGTAGAGGGTGGAAGAGTATTTCTGGTGAACCTCTGTGAATTTTTTGGGCACTCATGTGCTCATGCGCGAATCGCCAAGTGTTTTTTTTTATAATTGCTGTTTCTGTCTTTTTGTCTTTCCTTTGCTTGTTTTGATTTGAATGCTGTGTGAGTGCTTTGCCGCGTGGCAGTTCCTTTCCCCTAAAAGTTCTTTTTTTGTAGGTGCTTGGTCTGTCTCTCTGGTTTTCTTCTTCTTTACCACTTACTCAGATTCTTCCTTCTGTGAAAAAATGTCAAGCGTGAATGACATACGGAACGAAAAAAACAATGGCTCAGAGGCCTAAAAATGAATTTGCGCCTTTCGGGAGGTGCTTGTTCTCAAAAATGGCTTCCAGAACGTTTTTGACTATCCGTTTGGTGGATTACAAGATGGTCAATACTGGCTTTCTTTTCACTGGGAGATCCGTAGCAGCCGCCGGTATTAGGAAGCGAGCACTTGGATTGCACGAAACCCGTCTGCCAGGGAAACACTAAAATGCCCCAGGAGGTCATTCTGGAAGTTGCTTACGTAAACGTCACTAAACCAGCTCCAGAAATTATTTGTTTTTCCACTTTCAATATAAGTCCCCATGGTAACTTCTCGCCACTGCAGCAGCGTGTATTTCAACCACACTGTCACGGAAAGCTGGAATACTGTTGCGCTGGTGTGATGAGGGAAGAAAACGACAACGACGGAAGTGCGGAGCAAGGCACGTGTAAGGTGCGCGTGAGTGTCAGCGAATCAGCTGATGACCTGTGGTGGCCCATAGAGGTGGCGTGCCACGATTGGGCCACGGGCAACCATCACGTGGCAGTAGGCTTTGTGGCTGGGGACGAGCCGAAGCAGCGGAAGACGGGAGACAGCGGGCCGAAGCGTCGGACGCAGGCGAGCCAGGTTCCGGCCTTGGAACGCGGCCGTCCACCCTGCTGCCGTCCAACCACCAGCTGGGGCGGCATTGCCAGCACGAGTACTGCATCTCGGGGCGCGGCCTGGTCTGCTGTTCTCTTCCTTGCCGAGGGCATCGCGGATCTCGGCGAGGCGTCTCCACGGTCAGCCGTTCGACACAGCGATGAACGGGGCCTGGCTAATGGTCACGGTTGCGTCGGGCATCGCGTCTCGGCGCACGCTCTTGGCTGGACGGGCTGGCCATGCCCCGCATGGAGCATCGCGTCTCCGATGCGGGTTGACTGCTCCGTGGCCGCACCCATGCCATCAAGCGCCGGTGTCACCAGAGCGTCGCACATCGGCAAGAGACGAGCGAGACGTTCTGCCGGACGAGACGCGGGAGTGCGCACAGAGGAGCACGGAACCGGGCGAGGTCCAGGGGGCGGGATACGGTGTTTGTCCGGTAGGCAGGAAAGCCGTCAGAAGCGAGCTCGTGAGAACGGTGAGTATCTGCATAGTGAAGACGAACGGATTAGTAGACTGCGCTTTCGCACAGCTACCGAGGCCGAAGATCCAGGTGCCAGGGAAGTTGCTGGCTGAATCTAGGATCGCCGAGCGGTGCCGAGTGATGCGCAGACTCGGACGTGGGCCACGAGCTCATGAGGTGCAGTGTGCACCCGAGGGTACCTGGCGGTGACCTGGCCAAGAAGATGGAACATGCGGAAAAGAGAGCTCGAGGGTTGAGGCTACGAAGGCAGAGGAAGCGGTGCGCCGCTCGAGAGGACGAGTTCCTGGCAGCGTTCCTGAGCCGGACGTGAGACCCGTACGTGTTGGCCAGGTCGAGCTCCGGTGTGTCTGTTCAAGGTCCAAGGCCGAGACCTGCTGAACGGCTCCTGCCTGGGTGCAGTGGCCGGGAGCAGGTTCGTGGACGAGGCCTACCGGGTGTGGTCGTCGTGAGCCGTGGCCTGATCCTGGACCTCCGGAGTTGCGACCCTGACTGCTGGGTTGGCCGCGACGTCTGACTCAACGGCGCTGCACACGGTAGCGTATCCGTGCGCCGTCAGCCGTTCCACCCATGCCATGAAATAAAAAGTTCATGTTAATCCTTTCTCGTCCGCTATCAACAAACATAGCGATGAACGTTCCTTAACCATCACAGCTGGCATTGCGCTGACAAATGTGGACAAGCACATGAAAATCACTCCGGCTGCGCGTCGTGCCACTACCCACCGCGACCACTTCAAGGGTAGTGGCATGACCCTTCGAACCCATGGATCAAAGTTTCTGTGGCCCATCTTGAGATCTTACAGTCAAGACGGGACTGCAGACAAGCAAATTATGAAAAGATAAAGATGGGCTAATGAGATAATTTTGTGGTAGCAGTTCATCCATGGCTGCAAATGCAGCCGTTTTGCAAAACTCATCCCACGCACAATGACGGAAGTAACGTATGTTGCTCGTCGTATTTTCGCCCGAATGCACAACTTGACCGCAGAGCAGCGAGTAATTCGCCTTGGAGCGAGTTGCACTGACACTACTAGTATAAAGCGTGAACTCACTCCGAATCACCAGTCAAATTCTGATTTGTCACCACGGAGCGAAAAAAACCTGTTCGCGGTTTACCACTGAAAAACGCCATAAGTTTTCTCATTCCATGGAGTCATCTTCTATATTATAAAAAAGGAATCATTGCCTGTTTCTCAGAGCAGCCAAAATGCTAAGCAGCTTTAAGAAATGCGTGCGTGTATTTTTTTCGATGGTTTCCTTATCATCAGCGCACAGTTAAAAAATATTTACCATGGCTCGTGCAACATCAGTTGTTTGGAAAGCAACGGCAAGTCAAGGTTCTGCAATTGGAAGAATCAACCTTATGCAAATTAGCCTGTTGCACAGAAAGTTAACATAAATAAGCCCGTGTTTTTTTTGCAAGGTACTGATGTTTTATTGTGAATATGTGAATTCTGTTTTGTAAGTACTCTACAATTAGTGGTATATCTCTATAAGCCCTGTATCGTGACTCAAACCTAAAAAGTTAGCATTTGAATACTTTTATATACGCTAGAAGGCCCCGGAATACTTATTCAGGACTTGTTATGTTCATCTTACTGTTTTTATTCAACTTTAAGAAATATTTATCTAATTTTTGTTATGTTTTTGACGCGTATCACTAACAATATGGTTTCACGCAATCCTGAAGTTCCAATGTGGGGTCAGAGCTCGTTCAGTAACTCGAACTTGAAATGTACCGACCACTGGGCTGGCAGTGCCAAAGACCTCACCACTCCTCTTTTTCAGTATGGCAACACCGTCACCACCATCAAAACCGACAATCAACCTGAACTGACAATAAAACCTGTATAATATCACAGTACTCTTTGATTGAGAGCCCACAAGCTTCACGGGCGAGATGACTTTATAGTTCACATACCGTGTTATTGACACCAATCCAAAATTTTAGAAGTCTGAAAGTTCGACGTTGTGTTTAACCAGGAAACTGTAAACAAGAGACGTTCCTGGAAAAAACACCAGTTCATTTTTGACAGCTAGCATTTCTGCGAGATGAACTTGGTTACATACGTTTAATGTAGTTTCAAACGCAGTTTTGTTTTCTTTTTTGACGCACTAAAGTTACTAACAGATGAATGAAAACTCAGAAACTGCACGCTTATGAAAACTATACGTTTCAAAGTTAACATTTTCCCCTATTTCGCCTGCAAGACTTAAAGAAAAAAAATCATATGAACACCCTGACGGAAAGCTTCGCCTCCGTCTATATAGTTATGTGCTCAACGCAATATTCCACTTTGTCACGCGCCCTTGTTCTTTTATCCGTTTTATAGTGTTCATTTATCCGTTTTAAGTTACAAATACGAACCAACGAACTTATTAACTCGTTAGGTGAAGCCACAACAGAGTGAAGAAAACTGCGAAAAGTCTCCCACCAGTCTCTAATTCAATGTGTGTATGTTAGTGAGGCCGGTGAGCCAATGGCCAGTATTCAGTCTCCTCAGCATACACAAATGAGATTCTTGTATATCTGTTCCTAGGATATTATTTGTTGTTGGGACTTTATATTCCCAAAAACATGCATGACTATAAATGATGCTCCATTGGAGGGCTGCGAAATTTTGAATAACAGGGGTTCTCTTGCGTGCACCCAAAGTACACGAGCCTCAGGCATTTTCGCCTCCATCGAAAGTGCGTCCACCACGGCTGTGATAAACAAAAAAAGATAATGTTAAGGGATCGTTTATTTGTTTGACAATACCCTAGTGATAAGGAACAAATAGTGAAATAAAGAAGGGATAGTGGACGTTATTTGAGCTAACTTAACAGCATTTGTGTAACCATGATAAAAATTCGAAGCAAAATGAGCGACAAGACAGCATTGTTTCTTTTTATTCCACTCTGCTTCCTTCAAGTTTATTTCAGAATTACTGCAACACAGTTAGGAAAGTGCAAATAACGTCTCATATTGCTTCCTTGGCTTCATTTTCGGTTAATTTTCATTGTAAGTCCCGATGGTAGAACGCGCCGCCGCAGTGGTCTAGTGGCTAAGGTACTCGGCTGCTGACCCACAGGTCGCGGGATCGAATCCCAGCATCGGCGGCTGCGTTACCGATGGAGGCGGAAATGTTGTAGGCCCGTGTGCTCTGATTTGGGTGCACGTTAAAGAGCCCCATGTGGTCAAGTCTCCGGAGCTCTCCACTACGGCGTCTCTCAAAATCATATGCTGGTTTTTGGACGTCCAACTCTCCATAACAATAAATCAATCGATCAATCAATCAATCAATCAATCAATCAATCAATCAATCAATCAATCAATCAATCAATCAATCCGATGGTAGAACAGCAAGGAGTTGGAAGACTGTTCAGCTTCACTTTCAATAGTGGAACGCGATGGCGTAATCTGAGCCCATACGCATCGCCTTCTCAATCGCTAGACTTGCTTCCGGTTTCAGTTCGTGCCTCAAACGTCTCAGAAAAAAACAGTTTCATACAGCGTTTATTTTTTTAAAGCCAGCTTTAAGCAATAGCATTACCGAATGGTAAAATGCCTGCTTGCCACGCAGAGAGCTTGGATTTGATTTTCCCTCAAACTGAATAGTATCCTTAATTTTTTTCGACATGACTTGATTTTTTGGTGACGGAAAAAATAATTTTTTCCCACGATCAACGACGTCGATTCTGACACCACAGTGTCTGTAAAAGGGGCTCTCTAACGCTATCATATTTGGTTGAAAATGATGCGTCTGCCTGTGTGCCTTTTTTGGGGTATGTTTTCTGTGCGCTTCTGGCTCTAATGAAACTGCTATAGCTAGTTTCTTGTTTGCCTGCAAGTGTGAGTTCGGAGGAAAAAGATAAACAACCACTGGTTTTCCAGAAAGCATCGTGGAGAAGCGTCCAATCAGAACAATCTTTTGACTGCGCATCCTACGGGTGCAAACTGCTGACTCAGTCAAACCGCGCGGTCATTCTTCTCTCACTGCCAATGGCTTGTTTTCCGGCAAAAAGTGGCTCGTCGGGCTCGCGTTGTCACCAGCGACGCAGCAACTGCAAGAGCTATAGAGCGCTTTTATGATGCTCGCCGGAAGTTGTAAAACTAGTCGTGAAAGCACCAGAGTCTTCTTGTTCCAATGGTTCCATCGATCATACATATTATCGTAGTTGAAAAGGGATAAGAACATGGGTCAATTTTGCGGGGATAGAACATCAAGTTCAGCAGATTTGTCGATGAGTGAGGACTCCGCCCCTACGTTTAGCTATGAGTATGGCAGTTCCCTTTTTTTTCACACAAGCTCTTCCTTCATGTATATTTGCGCTTTGCGCCAAATGCGCCAAGTACAAAACATGGACAGTTGCTTTGACTTACTCCACTGCCATTCGCTATGAGTATTGAATAATGGAATTTCTTGCTTCGCTATTTGTTAGTGTGGTACAGACATGTCCGTTGAGACTCATGACTAGCTATTGTTCTTTTGATTGGGCTCTATAGGACGTGACGATGCTTGAGCTGGGGAGCATACTTGAACTTATCGCAAACTGAATGCCAACGAGTGCCAACTTAACCGAATTGTCATGTTAGAGGCCATAAGTATAACGACAGGCTTCATATGTTCCTTCGTTGTTGCACATTAGCTGAGTAGGCTTTGCAAATATAATTCAAGTGACATGTTTCGTGTTGGTAATGCTATTAGAGGTGCAATATTAGAGATAGTTTCGTCTTAAAATCAGCTCTTAGGTTTTGGGAACCGGTAAAAAGCGTCTTTCAAATTAATGTATAAGCAAAGCCACACAGTAAATGCAAATAAAACAATTTTTGTTTAACTGATTGCTTGATTCACTGTTCTGTCCCAAATTGTAAGTAAAAAAAAAGCTTCAGACTTATATATGCTGTTTCGCGCAATTAATTTCACCCCTAAAGCGGCATATTAACTTGTTACGTACACAGTTGACTTTTCACTCATAATCACTGCCCCATTCTTCTGTGTGCTTATTCAGAAACATAAAAATAAAAACTGGAGGGAGAGTCGGTTGTTGCAATGTATGATTTATGCAACAAAGCAGGCAAGCCACTGCTTTTCATTCATTATATTACGTAACGGCTGGAATGTTTTTGGTTGCCAATCGACGCTCCACCGAACCATGCAGCTTCGTACACACGTTCCCTATTTCCAGAGTATCTAAACACACGGCAGTCGACACCAGTGAGACGAGACACATCGAATTAAAATAACGGCCAGAATAAGCACCAACCCACTTATCGGTTGGAAGCGCGTAGCGCCACGCAAATTCACCGAGACGTTTGTGGCGCGAGCGCACAGACACAAACCTACTTGCATGGCCGCTGGATAATTCATTCAGCCGCCGTGCCACTTGATACGATTTACGTCGTAATGAAATCACTGCGTGCCAGGCAAGTTATTAAACAGGAGCAGAGGCTGATGCGAAGAGGTTACTTCTCGGATATGCGTGCATCCACGAATGTGAGTCGTTTATCGCCGTATCCAGGCAGCTCATCTCCCCCTTGTTTTGGTGCCAGAAACTGCGGCTGTGTGTAGCCTCTCAGTCCTTGCTTTGTAATTTTTCTCTCTTGAACACAGGTGCCGCTTTCTGGCTGTTCCCATTGGTTCTTATCCGTTTGCGGGGAGCATGAATATTCAAAGCGCCTTCCCGAACTGCGTGCCTGCTGAGTGTCGCCGTCTCTGTAATAAGATTATTCCTAGCCGCATAATTGTTTTGGTACGTGAGCTCCAAAGGTTGCACTTTGTTTGCCGGCTTTCCTTTGACTCATGATTTTTTTCTAATGTGCTGCTGAAGAAACATTATTTCTTTCTCTATCATAAGGACAGAGCTTGCGCCGAATCGCAGCGGTGGGTTGAACCGTAAGTTTATGGGGGCGGCGAAGCCGGCCTTCGCTGCAAATTTTCCGGCGACACTTTGCATTTCATTCCTGAAGGGAACAATTTGGCACCACGAGAGAATATGGCAACTGACATGCTCGGTTCCTCGCCAGGAACCGGCGAGGAACCAAGCACATTTCCCCGGCTAGTTTTCTTGTAATTTTGTGGAAAAACAATAAAGTATCCTTTGCACTTCCTGTATTCCAGCGCTTGTGAAGTAAATATACGGCGCCTGTTTAGAGGAGAGTTCACCGCACAAAATAGCGAACCCTTGATTGCGTATATGGTAACCGTTTTTACACTCTCGCGAAAATGTGGCATTTACCATTGCCGACCATCGTCCATAGTTCAGTATTTTATGCATAAAGTGCTAGAAAAAGATCAAATAAGTAAAGGACGGCCATCCTATATTCGTCAGTTGTATCAACCAGCTATTGCATAGAACAATCTTCACTTCGTTTTCTGCCTTCAACGCGTCGCGCATTCTGTAAACCAGTAGCATTGATTATTTAAAGCTTCTTTATTTCATTATTATTGAATTCTACCCTTCCCATTGCTCTGTCCAGGTGAAGTGTTGCTTTCGGGCTACTAGATATATTCGAAACACATCAGATCTATTTTAGTGAAGCTTTGTTTGCCGACGTTATGACACTTAAGTCTTATTGAACGTTTTATTTATTTTGTATGGTTTCTTTGAAAAAAATAAGGCAGAAGAAAAGCAGCACAATGCAATGACCACATGTGTTTACAAAAAAAAACTACCTCAAGCAGAACACCAACTTTTATACACCACACACGTCCGCCCACAGCTTGAGTACGCGTCAACCTTGTGGGAGCCGCACCTTATTACATCAATCCAACGCATAGAGACAATACAAAACCACGCTGCCCTTTTCATCTTATCTAATTACCATAGAACATCAAGCGTACCCACCATGAAAGCATCATTACAGCTTTTTTCACTTGCTGTTCGCAGGACACAATCTCGCCTATTTCTTTATTATAAAATTTACTATCATAACACACACATATCCTCACTGTTGATTCATGAGCCATCTTTCATATCAGCGCGTCTAAATCATCGCCAGAAGGTTCAGGTGCGCAAAAGTAACACAATTGCCCATTAATTGTCATTTTTACCCAAGAGTTCTAGAGAATAAAACCAGCTTCCTTACTTTATGACAAGCATTGAAGACCTCAAACATATTAAAAATGCCTTGGTAACTAATTAAATACCTACATTTTGCCTTTGTGAAATTTTCTCTTTTTTTACTACTGCGAATGACTTTGTATATTTACTGTGTGTATTATTCTACTTACGTGTTTTTTAGGTTATATGTTGTTTAACCCTTTAACCCTTGTCAAGTTCAATAGTACTTTTTGCCTACTATATATATATGACAGCCCTTGCCCTCTGTAATGTACCTTGTACATCGAGGGTAAAATAAAATTTCTGATTTTGTCGACTCGTGCTATAACTTCTACACGCATTTATCCATTATATTGTCAGAAGTATTCATTGCTTTATTAACAGGGGGAAGCTGTTCTTAGTTGATGCTTTCATGTCAAGGGCCAGCGCAGAACTGCTCACGTGGCCTCGTATTGTGGCGAGAGCGTGCCTTGGTAGGAAGGAGAATGCCGTGCTGAGAGAGGTGAAGCCGAGAGCAGATGTTGAGAGGTGAACCTTCGAGAAACGTGGCAAGTTGGGTGACGGCGAGGTGCAGGGGAGTGTAAGATAGCGCCGTATCAGTGTCAATGCTAATGTGATTGTGGTTTCAAGTTGGCGAACATTTCTCATTCTCCCGATGTAGAAGCCAACCGACGTGAGCGGACGTGACAACCGGCATGTCGTCGCCGAGCCAATCACGATGCTCGCGCCAGGCAGGCCTAAGCTGAACGCCAATGAATAGAAGACTTGAAAAGATATCGAATCGGAATATAGTCTGATGAAGGGCGCGAATAAGCTTCGCCGTTCCGACAGTGTTCGCGAAATAAAGCTCCCTGGATTGTTCTTTTTATGTAATCGAGGTACACCTTCAAAAACTGTTAGCAAAGATCGACGAAGGCCACGTCGCAATGCTTGAGAAGTCATGCGAATACTTTAGATCATTCTACTAACAATACGCATAGTGCGGGAGTGGTCAAATTTATTCGAGAGATCACGAGTTCACCAGCGTGCAGGGCCCGATGTTCGATGCCGCGTTTATAAAATCCTAAGAACTTCACCACAGATCAGCTGATTGAATGTCACTGCCAGGTACGTGACTGTCAATGTACACAGTGTATATTGCTGGTAGTTGTAATTTTGATCTCCCGGGTACAAGTGGTACAAGTTCACCCAAATCAAGTGGTTTGTCTTGAACATGCCAACTGTTCTCTTCGTCCACGTCAAGAAACGTCACTCTAAGCAAATGCTCCACAGAAATTTCCAAGGTCGTACAACTAACCAATCCCACGGTATACGTCACAGATAGCAGGAAATCGTGATGATTCTGGTATGTAAACAGCGTGCCTGCGCCTTCACATTCAGCCAGTAATTTAATACCGAAATTTAAAAATTTCACACCTACGTTCGGCTGCAGCTTATCAGTAGTCGATTATTAGTAGTACATGAATGAGAATGTCTGTGCTGAATTTTAGCTACAACACACAACGTACAGAGAGAGAGGGGGAGAGAGGGCGAGAATAATCTGAGAAAAAGGCGTGCAGGTAAATTAAAATTGTGCCACTTAGTTCACCACCTCACTCTAGCGAGAAGGGAAAGGAAGGTGAATATGGGGATTAAAGGAACAAACACGCAGAAGCAGCGTTAACAAGTATACCAACACGATTTCTTGAAATAAATATTAATACATGACAAAAACTATGGTTTACGTTGCGTCGTATATGTAGAGAACAGAGAATCGTTGCCATACTGAATCTGCGTCGTGCGTGCTACTCCAAGTGCAGTACAACGCAAAAGCCTTACTCTCGAATTCACATTCGTTCATATAAAAAGCACCACTACTTTTGCGGGTCTTTGCGGAAGCAGGCATGCTAGAATATATATATATATATATATATATATATATATATATATATATATATATATATATATATATATATATATATACGTTGGCAAGCTAGCTCCCGCTAAGGCCCGAAAAAGCAGCAGAGTCTTCTACATCAAAGAATGTTCCCCGAAAAACGCTCTATTATTATGAATTTCAGGTAAAAATAAGTTATGAAGTGAAACATCGTCTTACGTCGTTTCGTCAGGCGCACTGTAGTGCTTAAGTTGTCCTCTTCTCATTGTCAGTAGCATAAGGCTAAATGATGCCACATTGACGAAGCAACGCTGTTAATTGCGATCACGCTATCAGTGTCCTAATTTTGTCACTATTTCATTATTTCACATATCGTTTATTCTTTGCTTTTGTTTGCGTAGTGGGTATAATATTCCGGTCGTTCTATTTGCTTAATTGTTGTCATTATGTTATCGTAGTTGCTTCATAACATTCACTGAAACGCTTGAGAGTATATCAGCTGCGTTTGTTTTTCCGCGCTATAAAATGCCTGATTTGTTTCTGTTTGCTTCGTCAGATGAGTTGTACAGTGTCAGTTTTTATGAATTGCGACACAGGAGTGCGTGGCCTGCGTGCTCTGGCGGCTGGTGGAAGCGCGTTCAAGTGATAGCGAGCCTAACCACTGCTTCTTTAAGCGTCATCTAGTGGCGAGTAAAACAAGCAGTATTGCTAAAATGGAACCACCGGCAAGATTCAAAACCGCTCCCCCTTCAAGTTGATCACGCAAGAGGAGGGTAATCACCTTTAGAGTTGCAACCTTGCCGCCGGTTCCATATCACCAATTTCTGGCTGTTTTCGTTGCCATTAGATGACGCGAAAGGAGGCTGGTTGCTGTCCTTCCAATTTTAACGCGCTCCCAGCATGCAGTCGCCGGAGCTCACAGGCCACGCGCTCCCGTGTTTCCTTTGATAAAAATTGGCAGTGTACATCGACTATCTGGTAACACGCCGTCGAATGGCTCGTCTAACCGGAAATGAAGGATAAGTTTGGTTCTGACGCATTCCTGAACCATTTTTGCATTCCACTGGCACCTACATGTTTCATTTAGTATTTTTTGTCGGTAGCTCAGCTCCTTCACTCTTCCAGCTTTCAAAGCTTTGTATCAGCTTCTTTTCCTCTGCATCATCGTGCACATGCGCACGCATCTGCTTGTTGATTTACTCAGGGTGTAGCCAAAATGTTTAACTGATAAAATCCTAGAAAAAAAGAAAGATTGCTATCGCTACAAAAAGTTGATATTATGCGACGCAAGCCACTCAAATTGTTCTTGTATCACCGCATCAACGCAGCGCAGAGGACTCGCTCGCTCGACTTTGTGCCGACCGGTTGTGCCTTCGCAATCTCCAACGTCAGCGTAGCTCTGGCCGACTGGGCGGGTCCTACATCTTCTCCTGACGCCGACAAGAGCTCTCTTCAGCGGTGCTCTGTCCTCGGACTTCTGCTACCATGTCCATCTTTCCTGTATTCTCTCTACTTCCGTCGTTCGCAGTCCCTGCGCCTCACTCTCTTCTTCCTCTCTCTCTATCTCTTTACTTTTTAATCCTATCCTTTTAATCCCTTCTCTACCCACATCCCTCGTGAGCTACTCTTGAGGTGTCCTACGCCTGAGAGACAGTTACGGGGTTCACTTTGCTCTTTTTTTTTTCGTTTAAAATCACTTCCCCACTTACCCCCAACGCTGCGCAGTGTCGCGTAAGAGGCAATTAGAGAAAATTTTTCTGCGACTTGCAGGGTATGAAAAATTGCCTCGAGTCTGCTGAATCTGAAATTAGCAGCGCCGTTGAAATATAGACAAATGATATGCTCCACGCAATGGAGCTGAGGGGACATAAAGCCAGCTCGGAGACAAATGTCCCTATCACCATTTGCTCTTATCTATCGGGCCCCCTTTTTCTTCTTTAGCTATGTTTTTTTTTGTGCGACGCAATTCCTCTTGTATTGAAACTTCGAAATTGAGCCACTTCGTAAGAGTACAGCAGCAATATCGTTCATGAGACGAACGCTGCGGATGATGGCTATTTGGTTCTTCGTCTTTAATCACTGCTGAACTCCTGTGGGCTACCGAGCGTAACACTTGGAGCGAATTGATGTTGTCTGAATCAGAGTGCTGCTATTGCTGGGAGTAGTTGTCTTACGGTTGCCAAGCCACCGTTACTAATGATGTCAAAGACATCTGATGCTTCTGGACGTTCATAATAAAAATCACAGTTCTTTTTCTACCTATTTCCTTGATGTTACGAATTTGATATCACCGAAAGAAATGGAAAAAGGCCTAGCGTCAGATATAAAGTTAGAGAGCGGCTGTTGTAAAGGTATTGCAAGATTTACTGTTTGACTATACCTAATTGCGCTGCTACTTCAACTTTGTTTACAATTTGTTTACAAATTATTTCTTTGTTTATTTTCAAACATCATTTCCTCTCCTTTCACATATTCTTATGCATGTTCTGATTGAAAGTGTAGTAAGCGTGTAGGAACGTGCCCAATCTGACTCGGTGATAATCTTGCACAGTTACTCTATATTCTTATTTCGTATGTATAAGGAAATAATTACTATTGTTTATATTTTTTCAGTTTCACCTCTTGAGTTTATTGTTTTCAGTTTCTTTGCTTTTTTTAAACCTATGTGACCTCTCCCTAAAACTACTCACTGAATTTCTACATTTCGGTTTCCACAAAAGTGAAGTCTATGATTCCCATTTGTAAAGAGTCGTGGTCACAGTCAAGCCTATTAAAAAATTTTTGACCACGGCCATCAGCATCCCCAATGTTGAAATAAATAAAGTTTCGAAGATGTAATGCCATATGAGAACAGTATCCAAGTAGGCGTGGTTGTTCGAAACAAATTAATACAACAAACTTCGGGCTGCAACGTCAGTTCCTCATCATATTCATAGGCATCCCCAGGTAACCCAGAGTTAGTATAAGTACTCCTTCATGGTTACTCTTCACGGGGCGGACGAATTTGGTCACAGGCGTCCCCACTCACTACTAGGTCAAAGTATGGCACCGACTTGGCACCCCTCTACTTCTTTGCGTGACTAAGGGGGCTGGCGCCCCACATTCGCTCTCCACCTGTGCCAACTTGTGTGGCATTCTTTCTCAGAAGATTTATACTGGTTTCGCAAGCACTGGTGTTGCACAATGGTAGAGTGAATAATGTAATGTTCATATTAAATGTAATTATTTGATTGATGGATATGTGGGGTTTAACGTTCCAAAACCACCATATGATTATGAGAGACGCCATAGTGGAGGGCTCCGAAAATTTCGACCACCTGGGGTTCTTTTACGTACACCCAAATCTGAGCACGCGGGCGTAATAAATGTAATGCATTTGACAAATAGTTTACAGGGAAACTTGAAAGTTCTTACTCTATAGTTCTGCGACCGAATGATGATATATAGGAATCAAATTATTTGAGTTTGACACCGAACTCGCGTCGTGTTGACGCGAGAACCAAGGCGTATATTACATAATGTTGTTTTTGATGTCACACACTTGTTGAGAACTTCAAATAAAAATTATAAAATATGCACATGATGGCATAGTCATTGATTTGTCATCAAGATCTGCACGACGTCATGGTGGCGTGGTTGTCGTGCTGAAATGCTGCTCTGAAGGTCACATGATTCAACCCCGGTTGCGCCAGCCACTAATAGATGGAGGCAAAACGCTAAATTTTGGTGTGCTTTTCTGTAGCTGGACATCAAAGCAGAGGAATCTCAAAACTTTTGAGCTAATGCTGGTGGACCTCACCAATAAATGCTCATGCGCGTACATATGTGCGCCGCTGAGACGCGAGTGCAATCGTGCTACTGTGTTGGGACATGGAAGACACCCCCGTGTTGAGGGCCATGGTTGCACACGTACAACTTTTGTGACAGCATACAGCACTGGAAACTTTTGCGAGTTTGAACAGCGTATTCAGTGATGGAAGAGTGCAGCGCAGAAATGTAACGAGATGCTTTTCAGAAGCACTAAAAGAGACTGATCCTTTTGTTTATGATTGGTTAGATAAGAAATCGAAGCGTGTCTTCACAGAGACAGTTCAGCGTTTATTGTGCATTTTTTCGCCAAAATGTGAAGAAGTGACAACTACAGCAACAAACTGTAATTTAATACGAAAATTGGCATACTGGTCGAAACTTGCAGTGCGCACCTTAAGCAGAAAGAACGCACGAAATGAGCACACCCAAGATGAGCGCAGACTGTCACCGCTCGTAACTTAAAGCGCCTTGCTCAAACAGAGATCAAGGCGCACAAAACAAGCACACAAGTATACACAGGAGGAGCGCGAAAATCTGTCACAATTCCTACTTGTTCGTTGGGGTGCAGTACGCGTCTATTGTAAACGCAGCCGTGGCTGCGAGCGACGTGACCATCATGGCTCTCTTTAACAACTGTAACTTCAAAGCAAACTAGCGATGGAAACATAAGACGTAAGAAGCACCACAATAACGAGGTCATGAGATGAGCGCGCGCACGCATCGCAACGCCAAGCGACGATCTTTATGAGCGCCCAACATGCGCCATTTGTTTCATTTAGATATTGATGAAAAAACGCGCTGAAGCTGCTGAGCTCTGAGGACCGCCAACAGTATAGCTCGCCGTGAACATACTAGACAACGCACGTGCCTGTACAACCTATATGAGCTGAAATGCGAGAGACCGAGAACGTACATCAACGAAATTGAAAATATCAAACGCCAAATCCTAAAATGTGATGCCACTCGCTACAGAGGGGCATGCAATAAATCTCGGAATACGTGAACCTTAAACTCAGGACAGCCAGCGTGTCAAGCTTTATTACATGAAAAATGCCATTAAACGTTTAAAGTGACCCCAGACCTATACTCTAATGGTGTTCTTGTAGTAACATCAACATTCCAAAAGTGCTAGGGAGCTTTATTTAGTGGACACACTAATCCTAATAGTGACCTCACAGCTAGTTTTGTTTCCCTTCTGAGCCCATAGGAAGACGACGATTGTGCAGCCATTAGTAGTCTTATCACAACAGAGGAAACTCCTTAAACATTTGTGACTCCACGGCCAGATAGCGTCTTTCGATGACCTCTAAAGATTAGGCAATATTTCTTTGAAAACGTTGTTTTTTATATTTGCTTTTTCTCGTATAGTAGAACGCTAATTCGTCAACACTACAATAGTAATTTTTGAATCTGGCAACCCTCAATTACCCCCGTATAGACCTCGAGCGTGACGGGTCATCCATTTCAGAGCGAACTAGTTCAGCTGTGGGTATAGCTGTGATATAATTCCGCTGTGGATTCAGCTTCTGCAGCCCCGAGAAGGTACTTGACAGAGCGGTAGTATTCTCTCGTTGTCCGCGCTAAAGGAATTCGAATTCGGTCTCTGGAAATTCAGACTATCAGGAGCAACGGGTGCTAATTGGACTGGGCGAGAAACATGAAAGAGTGCGCGAGGAACGCATGTTTTGTGTTCAGCACGCAGACATTCCAGCGCAAAAGGTGCCGCTAATGACTGAGATCAAAAGGGCATTCGTAAGGCCGTTATTTTTTTTTTCCTTATTTCGTATTCCTACCTTCCATTCCTTCGACAGAGGGGGCGGAGAGGAAATGAAAAAAAATTCACAGCTTTGCCGCAAAGGCGAAGCAATGAACGCGATAGCAACAAATTGGAAGGTCACGCACAGAATGGCAAGAAGATCAAAACGTGCCCCGCGTTTCTCACGCACACACACAAAAACACACGAAACGTACTTACAGGTACAGATTGACGTGAATAAGCGTCTCAGTTGTTACTTCGCTGTGTCTGAAAAGGGCGCCCTTTTCGCAAATGGAGGCTGTGGAATAATTTCAGTGAGCTTTGTGCGCCCGGGAACCTCAACAGAATTGTTCCGACAAAACTCACAGGCCAGCCAAAACTTACGATTCTCCCCGCTACAAGATAAGAGTGCGCGATCGAGCGTACACCTTCTTAATCACAACGCGGGACAAAATACGCGTGAGAGACGAGACCAACCGCGCGCTCACTGTGCCATCTTGCTGATAATGCTGAAAACATGACAGTTCCTCCCTCCTTCTAGATTCCCGCCAACAGCGGTAAGTGGTAGATATGAATAGCTTGCCACTTGAACCTTGAAGAAGGTACCTCTCGGTGGTTAAGCGGTTAACGCCGCGCATTCACGACGTGGAGGTCCCACGTTCAAATTCGCGCACCGGTGTCTTCTTCTGGAATTGTTTTTCTTTCTTGCGTTTTCATATATATAGATGCGTATACATATGCGGTGCATGACGCCGACATGCCACGGTGACGCCACCAGCGAAATACAGCCAAGAGTGTCCATATAATTGCTATCACTATAATAGCGCTTTTCTTTCTCTTTCTTACTTCAGGGCTCTGTTTCCCGCCTGCCCTTCCAACGATGCCGTCGTAGCATCAGCCGGCGAAACGATCGCTGTCTACAACAGTCCTGTGGAGTCCCACCGTTCTAGCTTCAGCTCACCCTTGACAGAGCGCCTCGTGTGTAGACGGAACGTGGAGCCCGCGACGCTAAAGACAGAGAAATGATTTCGAGCGATGTCGTCCAACTCCTATCTATTACTGTCCGTCGGCACTCACATTGGCCCCTTCCGCTTTCCTCCCACTTGGCAGCTTCCTTCGTCCGAGCAGTGCGAGGGACACACCAGAACCTTCGACGCGTTTGTTGTGTTGTTTCAACACGGACCATTACCATCCGCGGGACATGCAGAGAGTCTCGGTCCCTTCGACAGGAAGTGGTGCCTTGCTGATCGCTAAAGGAAACAGCTACTGGGAAGTCCGCATTTCCACTCCGCCTCCTTTGGTCGAGGTCTCTTTCCTCAATTTCATCTTTGCTTGCTTACCTTTTTCCCTCAACCCACCTGACAATCCGCCCCCCTCCTTCAGTGGTCGTTACGGACGATGTCTGATTAATGGTGTCGAGGAGTGCCGTAGCCGTCAATTCACTTTCTCTCTGCTCTCTGGGCGGCTATTCAACGCACGTAATAAAAGGGACCCCATAATGATTCTCAATAGCATGGCTTCCAATTAGAAACAGAAACAAGCCAGCCGTGCACCCCTTTTTCTTGCCATGTTGGGCAGGAGGTACTCCCCTCCTTTTCTCAGTTTCATTTTATCCCAGGTTGATTGATATGTTCCGGCACGTATAACAGACTAATCCTCTGCCGTGGCATTTCTCAGTCAATATTTGAATTTTGGGACTGGAATTTTTCTTCGTCTCTTCCCTAATTCCTTTCAAGGCCTATCCACTACTGTCGCGCTTTACTTCTTGTACTTGTCACAGCACCACCACGTCCACGCCAATCCGCCAGCTTTGTTATCTTCACACAATTGATTTGCCGCGTAAACACAAGGTGTTTACTTCTATAGCAAGTCTACTGCGACGTAGAGTCTAGTCTGCGGTGACGTATTGCTGAAATAACGGTCATCCTCACACAACGCTCTCACATGCGTCTTAATATGCCTGACGACATATACTGATATAATAGTACTGTTGTTATATATAACTGTACATATGCTGTTGCTGCGTGAACGTATAGTTTCTCGTTAAAATATGCCTCGGCTGCCTGATTTATCACAGCAGGGCTGTTTATGTCCCACCTCCTCGATTGTGCGGCGTCACGGATGAATCGGCATACAAAAAAAAAGGAAAAACGAAACCCACGTGACCACTTCCAAGCGAGCGATGATTTCATGTGACGGTACTACAACGTCACAGGTCACACATATGTGTGCCGTCCTGTGTGATATACGATTTTACGACGTCATATCACGACTGCATCTTTTCGCATATTCGATCTGGTAAACGCCCGCTGATTCTGCAGGCCGTTCAGTACCACGTAATATAGGGAAAGTAAAGTCGTGCCCATTCCTTATGGGTTTAGCCATGTCATTCGAGTCTAAACGCTGCGGGGATGCACCCATACGCCACTAGTATACGTCGAGGGCTCACTCTGAGAAAGAAGCAGTGCGCTAACGAAAGACCAGCGACTGCTGCAGAAGAGGGAGTGCACCTTTCAGCTCCGCTGGTGACCAACTTTGATAGACTGGACAGATTTTTTAGAAAGCCTGAAAAAAATGTTGTTTATACATTAGGTTAACCGGTGTTATTGCGTTTAGATCTCTATATAAACGCGGCTGGCATGCCCTGGAGGTCAATATACGTCTGTGCACTTAGATGGTCAGCAATATTGCTGTGATAGTAGTAGTTAATCTGTATGGAAAGCTGATGAAAATGTGAGTACAAATTTACGCGCTGAGAGAATTACCGATGACTTGTCGGAAATTATGTCGAGCGTAACGAAGCGATTTCGTATCAAGGCCTCTTTAAGACGGTAATTATTTTACTACTGACGGTATAGACTGGCAGTATAGCTTGTAAAGAAACTATGCAAATCTGCTCGCGCGTTGTAGATAGAGACTGCACATCTGTGTTGTGTACACTAAAACAACTTGAATGGACTGCCGAAGAAATTTGGTCATGGATGAAAAAGAAATTAGGAGTCTAATTGTGATACACGATAGATCTGTCAACACGAATGAATGCTTAACCTTCTATGCTGAAACGACACTAATCTCTCAGCGAGTCACTGCCCATTTCAGCCCCTTTCATTTTTTATATGATGCTTATGCACCATAATAAAGCACAAAGCATCGCATCGTGCTCATTGTGTACGACAAAACCTTTCTCGAAGAGGAACTTAGAAAACAGCAATGATGATAATGAGCCAAGTTGAGATGAACGAAACAAGAAACAAAGTATGCCCCAAAATTTCTTCACAAAGACTGGCACTTGGTGCACACCGCCCAAGATAGCACGCGCGCTTATTGATTCTAATTACGGTGGTGGTTCAGAAACGAGTTCATTACCGGAGGTGCAGCGCAAACTGTTCACGCACAATGTGGTATGAGGCTGCGTATTGGAAACGCGACGGCTTCCATCGCGCATTGTGTGCAATGCCCATTTTATGTGAACTGGCCCGTCTTGTCTTTTTTGTTCATTACCACTCGTGCCAGCCGACCATCGATCCATAATGACCATTGCAATCAATGCTAACCTCTTTCCCCCGCAGCATTCATCGACTTGTCCCTTCGAACTTTCGTAGCCTCCACCACTTCGAAAAAAAAAGATAATTGAAATGAAAAGAAAATTCAGTAATTTTTGTAAAAAGTTGTTGCAAGTGCATTTTAATTCTTTTTGATCTCTTTGTTATAATATTACTTTTCTTGTGCCACACTTATTGCTCAATTTTTGGTATTCCATAGGTGCGCAGCTGGGTGTAAACTGTTTTGTTTGCTGTAAGAAAAGTGTGTTTCATTCTTCGTTCTTGAATTTCACGTACTTTCAATCCATTTCGACAGAACCGTAGTGTAATTAGCAACAAATTTTACGTCTTTATTTATTCCTGGCAAACGTTATTTTAGCTTGCATGAGAGCATTCTCATCTTTCTGGAATGTCAAGGGAGTACGAATCAGTGAGTCATCCCCAAGCTGGCATCATGCCATCGCAGGACCGTACAGTTCAGAGATGTGGGAAGAAAGCCCAGTAGCAATGCGAGAATTTAGGATAGATTATTCCCAAGCACACAGACCTCTATTCTTCGCATGACGAGAGCCACAACTTGGACCCTAATGTAAATAGGCATATGATCATGAAATTCGCAGGATGTTTACATATAGAACACGAAAACCAGCGTTCGAGTTTGACAAGCATTCTTTCAAATGTTACATTAACGCAATACATTTTGACTGCTATGGAAAGAGGGTAAACTGACATTGTTCAATAACAGAATGAATCAATAAAACTACTGTGACGTAGGGAATACCTCTTTGTCAGATGCTTTTAATGTGGCTTCTTAGAAGCAAATAGGTGTTTTTTATCTCTCAATCATCATTACTTAATTCTATGAAGAAACCTAATGGTTCAAGATTTTTTTTGCATTCATTTGCATGAAATGGCAATGCTAATGATAAGGCTGGTTGAACACTGCTAAATGCCGTACAATAAAGTATTTTCACCTTGTAGTACGCAGAAGAACGCAGGAACATTTTGCCGTCCATTGGACACGTGTATGTTTGAGAATTAGCAAACCATCGTTGCGTGCATTGCACAGAAAATCATTCTATATAGTACTTTATTGAAAAGCCACAATATTTATAGTATAATAACGCGCGAACAATGCTGGAACATCAATTCGCCTTAGTTGCGGACATCCTTCGTTGAAAGACGACGTCGATGAATTGCATGCGGGCGTCAGCTGTGAAACACATATGAAGAGGAGCCTCAGAGGAATCTGTGAGCGCACGCGTTAGCTTACCGGGTGCGCCTCTCTTCAAGCCAGCATTGAATACTTCGTTGACAAAAACGTATCTCAAAGTTAGTACGAGCGGGTAAATGGGTTGAGGACCCGAATGCTTCTGACCGGCATGCTCGCTTTTGTAGCCATCCCGCCCGTACCTATCCCAGAGCAGATGAGCATGTCTCGTGGGAATGGCGATCATGCTGAAATCACCCTCGAAGTAGGGTTTGAGATTGAGACCAAGAAAAAGCGAATGAGTTGCCATTTAAGCTAAAATGTCCTTATCGGGCTTGTTTTTAAAATTACATTTTTTTTAGGTCATAGGGACGGGCTCGGTCTGGAGGACTAGACAAATTTTATAGTAGTATGCCACGGATTATTGGTGAACTGCCAACTCGTAAAAAAATGATGTGCTTCATAAAGCAAGCAGCACACAAGTAGCAATGGCATCACACTCAATGCCATGGCCACTTGTGGCCATGGCAGTGAGTGTTGATTTATATGTGGGGTTTAGCGTCCCAAGGCCACCATATGATTATGAGAGACGCAAGATTTGAAGAAAATAAGCGGAAACTTTAAGGTCTCGTTTTATAACAAAGTAAAAGGAGTTATTGAAACTTCAACTTCTTCCCTTCATTCACAGCAAGAATCTCGTTCTGGAAGACCTGATGTTTTCAGGTAGTACGCACGACACGCATGACAAGCGTTACAATTATAGTCCGTTATATTGTAATTACAGGCAGGCTTTCAAAAAAGCTAAGGAACAAGGGCCCCACCAGGACTGCTTGGAAGAGAAACAGGATTTTCACTCGGTGCTATACACCCTAAAAAATCGCTGCAGCATTTCATCGCTCGCACTACGTTCGTGCCCACATTTTTCCTATTCGCTCCATGAAAATTGCGTTCAGCGTTATCCCCTTTAGGGAGGCTCAACGAGAAATGGCGACTGAGTCCATCACTTTGCGTTCCGCTCGGTTTCGTGCACTTTCTCGAAGCAGGGTCTTGGTCGACGAGGAATCGATACAGTTTCTTGGCACTCCCAGGTGTCAGCTGCCCTGAGCCACCTGCAGCAGCTAGCCCCTCCATCAACCACTCCTAGCGTACCTGGCTCGCCGGCTGTCTGCCTGTGTACACATTTGCTGCCACCTTGCAAGCGGCTATGGCGCACATTGATCGAAGGGGTTCTAACGAGGGTATTCACGCGTTCCGGTGGCGCTATATTGTGCCTGATGTGGCCGCTGTCAAAATTTTATATAAGTATTTTTTTTTCTCTTTCGACCACATTGTATAGCGAAGTTTCAAGTGGCCACACTTCCGCATAGCTTTAAGGCCAGAACTATCCAGAGGTGGAGAGTTGTCTTAGATAACTAGAGAGAAAGAGAGAAGGCATGCGTACGTGCTTGTGTTTGTGCGTGTGCGCGTGTGCGATCAAGTGGCGCGTGACATCAAAGAACAAGGAAGCTTGAAGGGGTCATTGCCAGACTCGGTAGATTCGTACACGCTTAACATGTGCAGCACACGTATCCTTCGGATTTCGTGAGAACGCTGTTCAAAGCTGGGATGTCTGCGTGGCAAACCTGTGTTTTACCACGAAGTGCTCAATGTCCCTTAAAAAAACAACAATACAAAAACAGACCAAGGACATTATATCAACGTTATATGCAATGAAAGAACTGTTGACACACGTAATATAGCAAGGCAGTAGCGTGGAAGCAAGCCAGGTGTCACAAAATGCGAATTGCGCGATGACTGGTTGGTCTTGAGGGCCAACAATAAAAAAAAACACGAGCGTAATTATTTATCACTATCATCAACACCATCAACAACGTGTGCAGATGCGTAGGTGCTCGTCTTGTTTCATGAACGCTTAGTGGGCCCCTGACCTCGCAGGAGAAACATTTATGTCGCAGTGGGCACAATGCAACGCTACTCGCAGTGAGGATTGCACATAATGTTTGGAAGGGCAAATTTAGAAGCGCACTAATGTTACTTTGCTTGCGCCACTGTTCAAGTGTCCACGAAACAATGATGATGATATGTGTGGTTTAACGTCCCGAAACCACCATATGATTACGAGAGACGCCGTAGTGAAGGGCTCCGGTGATTTGGACCACGTGGGGCTCTTTGACGTGCTCCACCGAAGAAGCAATGCCAGGTGATAGAGGAAATGACGCAAGCCGTGTTTCTTCTAGTTATCGCGTTCAACTCTTGAAGGCGAAGCTACCGCGTTCTACAAGTACGTCAAGGGGCAGATAATAAATAATAATAACGCGAAACTGACAAGAAAAAAAGAACTTTCTTGCTTCAACCAGCTGCTCGTTTTGCTCTGCTCTTTTGCCTAGGTACTCTTCTTTACTAAAACAAAAATGGTTAAGGCGCCACTGTAGGTCTTTTCTTTACCTCATATTGTAGCAGCAGCAAGTTAGCTATACAAATTAGTTCTTTTTCTAGCAATATTAGCCAATTACGCGAGAAGTGAAAACTGGTCTAGTTGGTGGTTTATGCTTACATGTGAAAACAGCGCAAAAATTTAGACAAAGACTGATGAAGAGACGCTTTGTCAGAGCTGTGTCGTCTCTTCATCAATATTTGTCTATATTTTGTGCTGTTTCTACATCTTAGCTAATTAAGGTATACAATCAATACATAGATTGCTGAAGTTGAATATGTGAACAAAGATGGAGCGGGCGTCAAATATGTCCAAATAAAGAAATCTCGGTCTGTTGAAACACACCGTTTTTGTGTTGTTTAGGCTCATGTTCAGGCGTTGTTCTAGTTGAAATGAATATCAACCTAACTGGGACATATAGTGTTCTTTATCTACAAAAAAGAGCTGCTATGTTATGTTAAGCATTTGAAGAACTGTTGCGGATAACATATTGCGAATGTAAAATTCCAAAAAACACTCATTGCCGAAATTAATGTTTCGTGCTATTAGTAATACTGAGTGCATCACGCTCGAAAAGTTACACTGCAAACGGTACTTCTGGCAACAGCATTCCAACAGAGCATACGTACTGGGCAAACATTTCAACACAAAAATTCTTTCAAGGTCCTGACAAAGAGAAGCTTTCTTAACGAAGCGTTACTTTAAGAGGCATTCTCTGTGCAAGAACCACTGACCACTTAAAGGGACCTTCGTTACACAAGTGACACAGCCTGACATCGGGTGTACTCTGCAATCATAATTTCGGCACTTCAAAAGCATCTATATTAAAATTCTTGCGTATCTCCTTTGAAGCGAGCAAAACTCGTGTAGGCAAGTAACGCCGTTAAGGCGTTTTTATTGGGCTTTTTATCGTCGTTGCCCTCCCTTCGCACCCGCCACCGTTACTCTTCCGTTATTGCTTCAAACGCGATGCACACCAAGCACGCACAGCTCACCGGCCTCTCGGTCACACGCCAGCAAATTGAAAGTTCCGTTTCTTCTGTGTGTGCTTAGCCGTACCAGGTCCTCCTTTCGTATTACTCCTGACGTGAACCTCGAATCTGCATGAGCGCAAGCCGAACAAAGTAGCGACGTGTAGAGCGGTTTCACGATTGGAAAAAAACTGGTGCTCACAATGTGGGGATATGGAAACACTCGGATCATGATAAATAAAACGTGAGATGCAAGTAAAAAAAAACAGAAAGGTTTCTCAAGTTGGTATTTCACAATGGTCCTAGACCGAGACGACGACGCTGGCTTGATGAGCGACCACACTAAAAAAAAGAACACAAAAAGAAAGTATCGGCAACTGCGAGTATCAGCGGAGGTACAATTTTTCGTGATTTTTTTGCAATATATGTAATTTTTTGAAGAATGAGGTGGTGAAAATCGACAAAAACAGATAATACGATGACAAACGAGAAACGGAAGATAAAAAAAGCGAAGAAAGTAAAGATAGCCCAGAGTATTACTGTTCGAAAGAACAAGGTTGGATAAGACAAACGACAGATGTGAAAAAAAAGAAAAGAAACAAAATAAATGACACGTAGAACGTAAACAGCCTGGCCGAAGATTTGCCGCGACTTCTCAAATTAGCATCAATTTGCATGCGAGAAAGATTGAAACGAAAAGAACCTTCGGCCGCAGGCGGGTTCCGGAGGCAGTCTTTCTTTCTCTAGCTCTCTTAAGTACGTACATGATTGCTTCCGTACCCTTCCTCTCCTTTTTCTTCTCCTTCTCACTTCCTTATGTGACCAAATGCCTCAGTGTTCTGCCGCTGCGTGACCCACCTCTCCCATTTTTATATGCCACCATTTCTTTTTAGCATCATTCTATTTTTTAATAACTGTAGACTCCGACTCACAAACCACAGATTTATGTAAAGAATTACAGTTCTATCATTCTTGATTGCCCTTTTTCTTTCTGATTTTGTTTTGCCTCGAGTCCTTGTAGGAGCAAATTGTCGGCATGCCGCCATAACTTTCCTCGTAAAATGGTACCAAATACTTTTTATTCAAAACGCAATTGATATGCGAAAGTGGAAAATTGAAGGGAAAAAATTGAAGCTTAATATAGGACGTGCATGATGACAATATTCCCCTCCAAATACTCATCGGAGTGCAAAAAATAAAAATAAAACTCTCTTTTTCACGTTTGCCCTACGCTATGCGAGGAAAAAAATTGCATGGTTCTTCGAAGCCTTGGTGCTTCAGCTTATAGGGTTTGTTATGTTGGCTAAATTCTGTCAGTTATTTCGAAAAGTGCAAAGATAATCACCGCAAAAGAGATATTTCACAATGCACGTCACTTTACCGTTATTCTTTTTGCGACAAAAGACAGAGTTAGGGTTATATCAGGAATAAAGCGAAAAAATAAAATGAAACCAAGCTTTAAATAATGTTTATCAATTATGATTTAACCTAATAATGTCAAAGAAGGGTTTATGGTTATGCTTGAGAAGGTTTAAAAATTTTTTCAAGGAGTATAGTGTTATACAAAAAGTTGTTTGTTGAAGTGCGGATATTATGGGTTCACAAAATGAATTGTAATGTGAAGTATCTTTGTATAAATAAGGCAGAACATTAACATAGTTGTAGTACATACTTCATAATACTATTTAAACTTGTATCACGATAGCGAATTAGCGATGGACAACTTTCGGTTGGTTATCTGTCGTTTGGGTAGAACTGGCTCATTGCTGAAATGATTTGAGGTTTGCGAGATAAAACACGAGTTCATGGGCTTCCTCAGTACCATAAAGAAGGCCCGATGTAACTTCCATAAATGAATGGTCTTGAAGCGCTGTGCACCTGAGCTGTTGAAGAAGCAAAATCTTGAGATGGTAGAAGTAGGCGAGGGGTTCGGGAAAGTGGGAGAATTGCTCCCTGTAGATATATATGCCTTAGTGAAGCATCATAATGGAACGTTGCATCAATAAAGGTGTATCGGCGCATTTTTCAAAGCATACTTTACCCCATCATAAAAATCTTCTGAATGCAGATACGGAGCGAGCAAGTGTGAAGCTTAGAAAATGCTGGTTAGATATTTTATTTTGATATTGAAATCACTTTTTTCATGGCGCACTCACCGACATCGACACTAGCTAGACGTCAGTCTACAGCAGTTATTCTGGGGAGTTAACGCAACAGTCTCACGAGTTGTGACGACGTCATGTATCGAAACTTCCAAGATGGCCACTTGTGCGTCACCAAAACATTTGAAATGGCCGCTTATGCATCACAGACGGATCAAGCCCCATTGTGGAGTGGCGGGGGTGGAAACGTCGCGACATTTCGCGCCAGAACATCACGACTCACGAGGAGCTAATACAGTGTTGTCACGTCAGAGTACATTAGGATCAAAAAGTTGCTTTTAAAACCTTCAGGTATTTACTTATACAGGGTGAATACACGCTATAATGGCATTTTGTAGGCTTTGTAAGTGCATTTTGAAGCGAAAAAAAACAATTGGAAATTTTCCTGTCCGTAGAGCTTTAGTTGCTGCTTCTTTTTGAAAGTTTAGTCATTTAATTGTAAGCATGTCTCCTTTTCCCCCTATTTTGTCTTTTTTTGTAACGTTGAAATGAAAACATGTTAGGGCTACTGCAGCATGAGTAGGTTTTGCCATTCGTAGAAGAATAGAGAGCAGAAATAATGCATCTTTCTTGCCGATGATGCAACTTTCTTGCCTAGGCACGTCAAAACTTTTTTGTGCCTTTTGCACCGCATGGGAGACTCCCGAAATTCTCTCGGTGTTAGACCTTACATAAACGTAGACTTATTGCAGATAATATTAGAAATAACGGTAAAACAGCGAAACGAAAAAGACACCCTTTCCACTACTTTCAGCCTGGAAAGCACTAAGAAAAGTGAACACGTAATGGCTAGCCTTTGTGAAGGTTATCTCACACCTTTGGTGCTTCTTTGGACAAGGCCTTGTTTTGCTATAGTGGAGGGCACAAAGGTACGCACGTAGAACGTTCGGTGTTATCTTCCTCAGAGACATGCGTGGAGCTCTTTTATGCAAGATGAACGTATATAAATAGTTCCACAAAGCAAAATGCCTGAAACCACTTGCGCATGCGTGTTCTTTCGCATAGTTATCTTTTATACTTTGAAAGGCAGAAGCTGTACAGACATAGAAAAAAAAACGGGCCGTTGACTGGCGCTTTTCAGAACACATATTATGTCTTAGTTCTGCGCATGCGTGCTTTCGATTCTGTATGTATGTGAACTGAATGCATAAGCACATGAGATTGATAGACAGGGGGAAATCTGAAACACGAAATGCGCAAAGGGTTTAGGCGCTCAAACTCTTGAGCTTCACGCAGCATGTGGTTAAGCTCACGAAAATTCAAAATAGCAACAAAAAAGGTGATCGTTCTGTGCACGCAGTGCACGTGATGGAGTTAACGCCTACTATGCGTTCCACTCCTTCGGTTTTGCATACTAGGTGGAAACGTCAATAGTTATGATTCTTTCACGGGCTTGGCATTTCCATGGGAAAAATAAAACGCTTGAATTTGACTCCGTGGTAAAGCAGAAAGGAAAAGAGAAGGGTCAAACAACACGACGCACTTTACGAAGAACAATCTAAGAGCCTTATGAATACGTATTATATTTTTCATGTTGTAGAAGTAGAACACTATGACTGAGACGCTTAGTTAGTTTCGTTTAGGATTTTTGTTGCACAACCTGCGCTTCATTCACGACTCACAAGTAAGGTTGAGGATCTTGCTCTGCTGTAGATATTCTCGTACGAGCAGCGCATGCGAAGGAGTCTTCGAGCATGCCAGTACTCATCAAGCGCTTATTGAAGTTTATCGCTAGTCTTTGATTATTAGATTTGAGTTAGTGTCTGAAAACACAAGAAAAAAAAAGATCAATAAAAGGCAGCAGATCCCAAACCTTGCGTGAACCGGTTTCGTGCGAAGTATTCGGTGAGTAAATGTCTATGCTGATTTTTTTTTTGCTTAGAGCCAAGTGTGAGCAAACGTAGCTGTGTGCCCACTGTGGGCTTGCGGGAACACCAACTACGCTGGAGTTTAAAGGATAACTTATGGTCTGACGTAACGTCAGTGCTCACGTTGTAGCACTGGTGTCAGTGTTATCAGAATGAACTGCACTTTATGGTGCGATGATGTAAATTTCATGCAGAACTTTCGTTAGCGCATTGCTCCAGGGTCGAGGAATGCTTGAATACAGCTTCTTGGCTCTTGGGAATACAAATGTAGTACATATAAGATTGATTTGAAAGCAAGAGTAACCCTAGAACTACCACTGATTTAAACGCAACATGACGTCTGTTTTATAGGAACACGTGATTTTTTGATGGAGGCAAAAATGCTGTAGGCCCATGTGCTCAGGCTTGGGTGCAGGTTAAAGAACCCCAAGGGGTGAAAATTTCTGAAGCTATCCTCTACGGCGTCTCTCATAATCACATGGCGGTTTTTTACTGTCTGTTCTGATGGAAGCATGTGCGTATTTTTAATTTTGCAGCGAAAGCTGTTATTTGATCACAACAACAGCCTTCTTTGGTGCCATAGTTGCCACCACCACCGGTGTCCTCAACATCTATCCATAAAAAAAAACAAAGAAAGAGATGCTGAAAATTGCATGCAATTTAACAACTGGCTTTCTTCACGGCAGTCGAGTATATTCTGGCACAAGTCCATAGTGGTGCTCGAAGAAACTTTGCAAAAAAAAACACACACAAGCGTAGTGCCAGGCAAATTGATCGCGTTATCATATGCAACATGGCTTCGTAGAAGCGGAAAATAAGAAGCAGGCGTCACACAAGGTGAATAACGCCGCGAGTGTGGTTCAAAGCTTCCCACCCACTAGAAAGCGCTCGGCGATAATTCTTATAATTCTTCATGGCCATCAGCCGCAACATCAACAAAGTGCATATGATGCCTTAGAGGTGCGTAGCGGGTGCCTTGATTCTCCGCAGACTTGCGAGTAATGAAAATGTCTGTATTTCCCCACTTCATAGGAGTGATGACTTATGAAACAGTAGGTACCTTGCACGGGCTCCTGGATTAGCTGTTCTAAGAGAAGTTACAACGGGCTGTCTATAAAGGCCACTCTTCGAGTTTTCACTCAGACGGTGGGGCGTGTCCGCACAAGCCTGGCATTTTTCGTTAAAATATCGAGAGATCAAGCAGCCTTGTACATGGTTGAGCTAGAAGTATCGTGATTTCCTGCATAATGCCTATGCGTCGGGAGCACACTCGTGATTCAGCGTGATCTGCTACGTTCTTTGTCTAGAGACACTACCCGTAATATCTATATGCAATTATGTGCTCAGAAAGACGTCGTGTCGCAGATAGTCGTATTGTACATCTCGTTGATTTTCACACAAGTCACAAACTTGCGCATCCTTGTGTCGATGCTCGAGCAACAATATTGAAAATTGCAAGGGTCGAATACCCCTGTCACACGTGACAACTTAAGTGCACTTTGGCCGAGTACACTTCGCCGCGAGTGTCATTTGCGCGCTGTTATACGAGAAAGTTTATCGTCACTAGCTGCCAAGTACGCTTCCCGGCAAGTGTGTTCGCCAACCTCACTTCGCTCCGACGGCTGCGTGGAAGTGTGTAGCCTCGGTACCAGTGGCTTGTGCAAAAGTACGCGGTTGCCTAAAGTGGCGCTTATACCATTTTTAAAGCATTGTGTTTGTTATGAAGAATACTGCTATGTATTAAAATAAATAATAAAATAAAACAAAAGACCACGCTATTCTCACCATTGGGCAGTTTGCAGCCACGTCCGCTAGGGGGATGCGGCAGCCCATGCTGTACATTGGCTGCGTTCGTCACGTTGTTTTCACACTTGCATATGTGTAGAATTTAAGAGCATGGGTGCTACTTTCACGAAGACAACGTGGTTAGACGATGAGACAGAGACGCAAAAATATCAAATATACGTTGTGCTACAAATTCGTCAATTGCCACTGCTATCATTTCCAAAGTACACTTCGTTTTCTCGTGTAGCAGCAAACCGCCAAAATGACACTTCGTGTGCGTAAGTACACTCGCTCAAAATCACTCAAGTTGCCACGTGTGACAGGGATACATATGAGTTAATCAGAGAGCAAGACATGACCGCGTCCATGGATGACATAGCAGCTGACTGATCAGTTGACATAGCAGTATACATATATAAATAACTCAGATCATGTTGAACGCGTCCAGGTTGCTTTGATAATGGACGCGAAAACGAGAGCAACAGGATAGCGAGCAGTAATTATATTGCGCTCGCACCGTGCGTATTTTCCAAACTGATTATCACCGCATCTAATCGGAAGGCACATTGCCTATGCGTACCGGTGCAAAGATAGAACAAGCCACTCTGTAGAGTGAGCGCTATAGAGCTGTAGCCAAGCAAGCATGCTGCCTCCGGCCACGCGCGACATCCTCGTTTTTGGCCCCTACGCAGCATAACGTGCTCAGGTGGTCCTGCACCAAAATGCACGTAGTCTCAATCTACGTGAAAGTCACGTACGCAAACAGCAGCACGCCATGTATGCGTGTACACGTGGCACCACCCTAAATGCGCTAATTTATGTCTGTTTACTGATTCGCTCACTCCCATAACAGTCATGTACTTCTATGGGCACAAGCACGCGTGCAGCATATCGCGTTTACCGATTACGAGGCTGCCCTAAATTAGTACGTCCAAGGCGCATGTTCTTGAGCGCTCAGTGCAAATTCTGTCAACCCTTATTGCGATGTTTATTTTTTGTTATAAGAAAAAAAATGAAAGCTCGCAAGCCTGTTCATTACAACGAAGACAGTATCTTTGTCACGGCCTGATCTCTGGTGGTGCGCTGTATAGTGGGCCTACGTGGGCGGCATACAGCTAACATGGTGGTGATGCAACAGCCAATAGTATACATGTTCCAGTACTTCCGCAGATTAAACAACGTCGCTATTTGCGGTAACTATCGTAGTACCCCTAGTTTTCTGGTATAGTTTAGCTATTTCATGGGCACTCGTGCAGAGTTTCCATAAAGGTTGCATTCGCGAGGTGTCCCGAATGATATTTTGTTTCAGCGACCACAGTAGCACATTCGAAGTGCTGAATAACGTCGAACGGGATAACGTGGAATTTCGTACGAACTGCTGCATAGCCGAGAGAAAGTCAGTGCAACTTATAAATTGGAGCGACTTAATTATCTTACGATTTTCAGAGCGGAATGAAAAAGGCAGACAATCATAGCTTACCGGTTTGGGTCACGCTTGATCACTGTTTCGATGCCCTTGGAATGTTCAGATGAACGCGAATTAAGCACCATGTGAATTCCAAACTCCTGAGCACTGTAGGTACATGCCACGTTGCCACGCATGAAGAACGGAGCTTGAAGTACGTGAGTGCAATGTTTCACAACAATCTTGCGAAGACAGACATGGGAGCACAAGGCTGAAAGTTCTATTCCTGATCCGCGAAGTCTCATATTTGCTGAGAAGACATGAAACAGAGTTATATCATAAGGGTCCGATAGAACAGGCATTCAAAGGAGCCCTGCGTGAAACACGAAATTACGGCAAATGTAGGTACGAAGAGTAACACGAAACTCAGGACAGGCGGTCACTCGCCAGTGGAGTGGACTAGTATTGAATTATAGTGAGATGGTCTGCGCATGTGTGGCCTAATCTGCAACAAGGTTCCCTAGAGCATTCATTTTGTTGTTGCTTTGCGTCAAAAGACTAGCTCGACTTTTTAGCTTTGTGACACATTGGGCTGAGTGCATGATGTGTAAAGGCGCTGTGTGTCCGTGCGTGCTTGTGCGCTGGCGGTGGATCGTAAGCATTATAGCCTAAGTGCGCACTTGTGCTCAGACATATTCGCACCTTATCACGTTGGACACTTATTACGTTTTTTAACCATTTGGCTGAATAAAATACGTAGTGCTTGAGCACGCATCACGTAATAACCTGGGGTTTAGCGTCCTTAAAAAACGAAACAATAATGAGAGACAACGTAGTGGAAGGCTCGGAAAATTTCGTCCATCTCGTGTTTAACGTGCAGTGACATTGCACTGTATACACGCGTTTCTACCATTTCCCGTCCAGCGAAATGTGGCCGCCGAGGCCGGAATTGAACCCGCGACATCCATGTGAGTGACTGAGCAGCCTGGCCAGTGTTCCGAGGCAGACACGCAGTGCGGTATAGGAGCAATGCATCGAGACACCTTCCCACAGCGCTAAAGACACACATATTGGCAGCCTTTCAGAGCAAGGCAACGTATTTAAACTACTTGAAAACAGGACACTTTCTCCACATACCATTTCCTGGTTTCCTGCACATGTCGAACCCCTAGTGGACTCTCACGTAAATCTGAATGACACTGCTCACTCCCGGGCGCGTGCACTAACCCTTCACTCTGGGGAGGACGTAGGTCCGCAGGTTGCAGTGAGATGTTTAGGAACGCTTTACTTACATTCAGTGAAGTGGCTAAACACTACCAGTTCAGTAGGCGGTAATTTGCTCCACCACATAACAAGTTGTCTAGACCTCAAGCCATCACGTTTAGAATGCTCCAGACCAAGTCCTATCCAAGCCTATTTTTCCTCAGCATAGTCTCCTCAGAGGCTTTTGACTCTACCTGTCTTGATTGTGGTGAGGATAGTGACTTAGCACATATGCTCTGGCAGTGCCCCTCATTACGGGGCCCAAGTCGGCTCACATAAGAAGATTGTTACTCTGCCTTACGAAGTTCAGAGTTGCTACCACAACTACGGGCTGTCCAGAGAGCCTACGACGCGGCGATGAGGCTAGGCCTCCCCGTTCCTACGTGGGAGCGGCACGCGACGTTACTCTAAAGGAGCAGTGTTTCTCAGGACCCAATAAAGTTCTTTGCCTGTCGGTCTGTCGAAGATGACCTGTGATCTAATTTGTACTGTCGGTAAATACCGAGTAGAGGGATCACGAAGGCCGCAGCTGAAGCGGATGAAGTTATGGATCCATCGGTGTAAATGTGCACAGCGTCGCTGTATCGGTCATCCAAATGTGGCAAGGTGAGTTGCTTGAAGGCAATATAAGAAACACGTGACTGATACGAAATTCGTATGTGAAGGCACACCAGCGGTTTAGTCAATGTCCATGGAGGCACTGCAGTGATTACGGCAGGTGCAAAGCCTGAAGGGATCATGTGTCTATGCGTATCGAGGAATCGCGAATAGGTACAGCCTGGTCGGTCCGCATGTAGCGAAGACAACGGGTGCTGTGCATGTCGGGTTAGCTGATGAAGGTGCACTCAAAGAGGCTCACAGGACGTGCAAACCTGTATAGGGTAGGTGCGGGACTCCTCTATAGTGCCAGATGTTGACGTGCACCATAGCACGCCAAGGCATATTCTCAGTGCTCGTGCCTGAAGGCTCTCTAAAGTACGAAGGCACGTTGCCCGCAAGTAGGAAAGAACAGGTGAGCTGTACAGTATATAGCCCACAAATAATGTCTTGTATAACTGCAGAAGACTTTTCTCTGAAGGGTCCCATATCAGTCCTGCTATAACACGAAGGACATACACAAAACTGATTAGTTTGTTTCGCAGCACAGTCACATGCTTTGACTAGGACAGGTTGCGATCAATGACGACCCCTAAATGGCGGTGGTGCTTGACAGCGGGAATCACTGCTCCGTCAGCGAAGAATGGGTACCACGAGATTGCTTTTTTCGTAAATGTCAATGCAGCACATTTTGCTATTGAAAGTTTCAGGTCCTGACGGCGCAAGTGCTTAGATGTTACTCATGTGCTTTGTTGTAGCCTTGCTAGCCGTTGTCGCGTTGCTCCAGATGCCCATATTCATATGTCGTCCGCATACGCACTGATTCTGACAATGTCGAAACACTCAGTTTCAAGGCCAACGAGTGCTATGTTAAAAAGCATGGGGCTCAGGACGGCGCCTTGTGCAACTCCACGGCTTACGAGGTGCCTGGTCGTGTCGCCATCAGATGTTGACATAAAAACTGTACGTCCTCTGAGATAGCTCACTATCCATGCGTGTAGTCAACCACCTATGCCGATGTCTTCAAGTGCGTCAAGAACGGCCTCATGATATATGCTATCGTACGCGCCTTTTATATCCTAAGAAAATGGCCCCTACCAATCTCCGACGTTGTCTTTTCTTTTCAACAGAAAAAACTACGTCTACAACACCGTCTATGGATCATCGAGCCCTACGGAAGCCATTTACAAAATCTGGCAAGCCGACAATATTCTCCAGCAGCCATTCTAATATTGCCAGCACCATGCGTTCCATCACCTTACCGATGCAACTGGCTAGGGCAATGGGTCTATAGGAAGACAACTCGTGTGAACACTTGCCTGGTTTCAGTAAGGCCACTATGCGGCTGCACTTCCAACTCTCTGGGACTGTCGCCGTTTCCCATGTAGAGTTGTAGAACGACCGGAGAGCCTGCTTTGCTTCCTGGCTGAGATGATATAGAGCCGAATAAGTAATTCCGTCAGGCCCTGGTGCGGACGACCGTCGGGACGCAGAAATCGCAGCGTTGAGTTTGTGCATTGTGAATGGTAAGTCGAGGCGATCATCGCTGCATGGCGGTGAGGCTAAACCCGAAGGTGATATCGGTAAGGAGGACACACCTACGAGTAAGTGGCAGTAATCTTCTGCAACCTCTACTTGCAGCCTTTACCTCTACTTGTCGACCTTGCTTTAGAGCTAAAGCTCGGAAAGGGAACAACTGTTGCGTAGGCGTCTGAAGGCTTCGGACAATTTGCCATATTCGAGACAGGGGTTGTCTGTGATCAAGAGAGCCACAAAACACCCTCCACCATTGCCTGTCGAGCTTATCGAGGTGTCGTAATACATGTCGTTGAGCTTGGCGTGCTGTAGATAGGTCAGATGGTGATTTCGTCCTCCTGTATTTCCTGTCTGCCCGGCGATGGATTGCACGAAGGTATTCATACTGTGCGTCAAGTTGTGATCTTGGTAGCGATACACTCACGAGTTTGTATGCGTTGTTAAGGCTGATACATTAAGGCTTTCTATTTCAGATGGTTTGAAGCCTCATGGAGTGCTTCTGCCAGTGCTTGTCGCCATGAATACAGTTCGGCCAATCAGAAAATCAGAAATCCAACAAAGTAGGCGTCCCTTCATTCCTAGACTATATAACCCGTACAAAACAAGTACGCGGCTGGATGCGTCCAAGGCGAGCCTGATGTCTAGGAAAGCTGCAATTGTCATTGTTCCAAATATGTTTCGTGATCCACATGAGTGACAAGGTCTAAAAAAGAGTATAAAGCACTGGGATGTTGGCGAAATCACGATAACTGGTCAGGAAATCTCTCACTGACTTCTATTCACCACTGCAGTCACGGTTGCACCATTTTATTTATGACTTTGGTGATGCAGGAAATTAAGCTTATTGGTTGTAACGATGACAGCACGTTGGTGGGTTCACCGGGCTTAGGCATCGGATTGACTTTTGCCCCCTTCCACGAAAGTGGCACCGACACAGTTTTTCAGCTGTCATTATATATGCCAAGGAGAGCCGTACTTCCAGAAAGTCCGAGGTTACGCAGCATGCTGTAAGTGACATCATTTGAGCCTGGGAAAGTTTTTTTGCAAGACGTTACGTAAGGCAGACTGCAGTTCAGGTAGGCTGATATCTACGTCTAAGGATGAGTGCTCTTCTGTAAGTGCGTCTCTTATTAGTCGCTTCAAAGCCTGCTATTTGAAATAAACATGTTTGTTGACACTGCTTCTGCTGGTAGTGTTAACAAGGCTCAAAATTTGTCAGCCATGATCTCTTCCGTCGAATTTGTTACCAACACTATCGCTGGGAAAGGATGAGTGTGAGGTACTGGAGATTTTAAAGAGCGAAAGACTTGCCATGCATTTCAGACTGAAGAATAAGGACTTATTGGATCACAAAACTCTCTCCATCTGCTTATTCTAAAGTTTATCAAGTCTTCTGCGTATCGCCAAGAAAATCGTTCGCTTCTATTTACTCGTTCACGCTGCCTGTACGGCGATATCAGCGCTCCGCTTTTCGACGAATCGCGCGAAGTTGTTGGTGTTTAGCGTCTATGCTTAAGTGCTCAGGTGGAATCAGAAGTGTTTGGCTGCTATATTGAATGTTGGTGAGCAGCCTGCTAATGAACACTTTCGCGTCACCACAGTTCTGCAAAGTGCTTGCATTTAGGTGCCTGAATAATAGCCGATTCATGATCCGTGTACATCTACTCTTCCTGCGATTACCAAACTTTATGAGAGGATGGCCTATTAATACCGGCCTATGGTCACTGCCATGTGACTCAATGTCCACTGTTCATTGCAATTCAGCTGCAATATCAGAGGAGCAAAATGTAACGTCATAACATGTGCTATAAGATGGTCCACGAAAAAAAGGTCGGTGATTAATCATTTACGATGCAGAGATTGTAACTATTCATAATGCTCTCTATAAGTTTTCCTCGAGAATCGCAATATATACGTTCTACCCCAGGGAGTGTGATGAGTATTGAAGTCGCCGCGCATTATAATCTGCCCAGAAAAAGATGTTAAAAGGTGGTCGAAGTCAGTAGTAAGGACTGACTTTTTTAGTACAATATAGACGCTCACTATGTGAATTTCACACTTCCTGAACTGAACATTGCGTGCCACATACTCCAGAACATCTGTTCTAGATACATCTGTCAAGCAACATGGTAAGTATTTGCGTACACACAGAATTGCTGGGCTAGGTTTGTTGTTAGGGCACAAGATCTGTACATAACATAATTTGAAATTCAAAAGTTTGAATCTGCACGGGCTTTTGTTATGGCTAGAATGGGAAATTTTTGCTCGTAAACTAGCCTGCGGAAGTATCCTAGTTTCCACCGCAGGCTATCAGCATTCCATTGAAATATCGCGACATTTTGGAAGCGACTATTCAAACTTATCAGCCCCGGTGGAAGTCATGTTATTGGGTGCTAGAAGTAGTTCCATAGTAAGCAGAACCTGAATCTCTGGTAACGATGTAGACCCTGGTGTCATTTTGATAATGGCCTTGAGTGCAACAAATAACATAGGCACCGGCATTCGTCCAACGTTGTCACTTGAAAGCACACCTTCCGAAGGAACTTCTTGAAGTGCTGCGGTACTTCTGGCTTTCAGTCGTCGTGGTGCTGCCGTAGGCTTTTCCTTTGAAGCTGGTTCTTCTGATGGAGATGGACCTTGAAGAGGCTTTGGACTTTTCAGTGCATCGGCATATAGTTCTTCACACGGTGTAGCTCATTCCACTGACGCTGTCGGGGGGTGCTGTTTCGGCCCAGTGTTTTACATTATGAGAAGATAGCGGCTTGTCAGTGACGTTTCCCAGTTTCATATTGTGAATTTTCTTTCTTTTGCTTCGCTGCTGCCTTTTTCTGTGGTCATTTTCCGAACGAAAACAGATGTGGTCCATCGCAGCTAGCACGTCGAGGTTGGCGACGTGACGTGCAATCTCTGTGGCTGCGAGAACCTGAACATATCTTGGATCTTTGTGGTCCTCTACAGTATTTCACAATATGTCCTTGTCTTTGGCATTTGAAGCATTGCAAAACACCAAAGAACTCCGTCACTTCACGGCATGTGAAGCCCAGTATCACCTTTGCCGGCATTGGTCGGTCCGATCGAAAGTGTAAAATGACGTTCTTGTAGAAGCGAGTCTCTACTTCACCATTCTCAGTCTGTTTTGTTGACGATTGCCGACGAACTGAGATGGCTCCTGCGTCCTGCAGGTATTCCAGCATCTCTGAGTAACTGTATTCCTAAGGAACGTTCTTTATCCGACCAACATTTCTCGAGTAAGAAGCAGGTACCCTTGGTTCTATAGTTGACTCAAAGCACGCACTTGCGCAAGCCTGGCTCGAGGCAGCGCTCAAGTCATTTCGATTCATTAAGACCTATACTGTCGTTTTTTTGAAAGGGAACACGCGAAGGCGTGGACTGAGCTCTGCGGCGGCTGCCTACAACGCCATCAACCGACAAGTGAAGATAGCGCGTTCGCTTTTCGCGTCATCTATGGCGAAGCAAGATAACGAGTCATGACCGGTACACAAGCGCTGCTAGATTACGTTCGCTCACCGCTCGCGCGGCGAACGATATCAGGCGATTACTGCTGTTTGCGCCATTGTCACGCACAATGTCTGAGGTGTTGGCAGTGGACTACGCACTGCAGGCGTGAGCCGAGATAGAGTGCAATCTAGCAGCGCTTGTCTACCGGCCATAACTCGTAATTTCTTTTTGGCAACAGATGACACTGAAAGCGAACGTCTTTTCTTTTGCTATTGGTTGATGATGCTGTAGGCAGCCGCCGCAGAGCGCAGGCCACGCGTTCGCATGTTACCTTTCATAAAGGAACGACAGTGTGTAAAAGCCGTATTCACTGCCGCTAGCATTTGAGCACTTGGCCTTTCAGCTAAAAACGCTCTTAGGCCGTCTTGTGCTGTAAATAGGCAAAAAATAGCGAAAGAAAACTGTTTACTGAAGAATTCTTTGTTTGGTGAAGGACATGCAACGATAATTGAATTACCTCGTATTATGCGCTTTTTCGTGGATTCGTTCTTGTTTGCCAGGCGATCATTTTCTCCACATCTTACTACCAGTGCGTATTTTTTTCAATTTTTTTAGAAATAAACCAGTACTAGTTCTTGCGCTTTCTTTAGATACGCCATTCTTTCACTTACTCGTGATCCGTCATACAGAGCTGGAGCTGCTACTGGCTGGATCAGACCATTGCTGCACTCCTTCCTATTCGTTAGAGAAAGCGGGTGGCTTAAATCGGGTGCGTCCGTAATCCCTTGCTTCATCTTTGCCCGCTTAAACGGAATCTCAGGGCACAAAATAAAGGCTCCGGTTTCGCGATGTCTGGGCCGTTCTCGAAAATGGTTCTCGCAATAGCTTCTCGCTTGGTGCTGTGAGCGGTACGGTCTAAGAGGCTTAGGCCTGGCTTTTCCAGAAAACGCGACTCACGGGATTCCGCTGCAAATGTCGCGCTTTACTTAACTTACTTTTAGGTTCTCAAAGTCATGTGGAAACGACAGTTAGCTGCGTAAGTCGATGTCGGTGCCTGGGAACGTGTGTCTCCTTTCACGCGTCGTGGATTATTTCCCAAGTGACACACTATACCGTTAGGACGTTGGACGTTACAAAGGCTGAATTACAGGTTCGGGTTGAGCTGTGCTATGCCTCAATATACTCGCGCTGTGTTTCTAGACGACAGGTTGTTGGATCATCATCATCATCATCATCATCATCATCATCATCATCACCACCACCACCACCATCATCATCATCATCATCACCACCACCACCACCACCACCACCATCATCATCATCATAATCATCATCATCACAATTCTGACTACGCCCAATGCAGGACGAAGGCTTCTCCCATGTTCCACCAGCCAACTGGGTCCTGTGATTGCTGCCGCCATTTTATACCCGCAAATTTCTTAATCGTATCTGCCCATCTATGTGTCTCCCCCTAACCCACTTGCCTTTTCTGGGAATCCAGTTCGTTACCTTTACTGTCCAGTGGTTATCCTGTCTACACGCTACATGCCCAGCCCATGCCCATTTCGTCTTGTTGATTTCAACTATGACATCCTTAAACCCAATTTGTTCCCTGATCCACTCTAGAACAAACCAGGGTTAAGGATATCGTCCATTAACCCGGTTAAGGATGATATCCTTTACCGGGGTTAACGATATTCTGAGGGGTTAAGGATGCCAAAGCTTAATCTTCGAGTTCAACTGAATGTCTCCTTTGGACTATCGGAAAAGGAGACTTACAAAAAAAAGTCAGGTTTAGCAGTAGCATGTGCGCACACCTCGAACTCTATCAGTATTTAATCTTATATTGTACTATCTCTAACCGGACCGATTGCTTGTGTTGGTGAGCGTTTGCCTGTGCTCATAACTTATCTCTTTACTCTTTTACGTACACTTTCATATTACTATGTGCTACGTGCAGTAGACGTGCTTGCCTTTCTCTTCGCCTTTATGCATCCTTTCTCTCTACTGTGAAGTGCGACCCTGAATGTGCATGCTTTCATCTCTCCCTCTGTCTCCATATTTCAATCTCGTTATCCCTGTCCACAGTGTAGGACAGCATATCGGTGATTCTAGACTAGTTAACATCCCTGTCCTTCTTTCCCTCTCGTTATTTTCTTCATAGTTAATCTTAACACCCCTGGTGAAGAAAGGAAAGAAAAAAAATGGCCCCGTATCTGCACATTAAACCGCATATTTCGTAAAAAGACGATATTCTTGCGTCTGTAGAGAGGGAAGAAATGTTTATATGATGTTCTGCGCAAGAAAATGGTGAATGGTATACTGAAGGCTCTGCTTAAAGAGTGCATCGAGCGTGCAGCGGAGGCGAACGAGCGCACCAAGTCACGTCACACGGAGGCATAAGCGCTATCTGCCAGTTATCCTGGAAAACGAGGCACACGCCATGTGCGCCCGTCTCTGAGGTGATAAGGTGTAGAACGCAAGGCGATGGGTAGGTGCCACCACCATGTCGTCTTAGCAAAGCGTTGGAAACACTTGCCGTTTTGTGCAAGCGTTGCATGGCCAGCGCAGCGTTATAAAGGCTATGATTCTAAAATTACTTATATATGCCTTTTCTAGTAAAAAATACACATACATAATATTGCCGTGTTGTTATAGTGCCTCAGATATGCACAATAATTTCTTTTTAATTGACAATCGCACAGGTATGAACGCTGAACCTTGAGCGATATTTGTGGGCTCTGCGAATGGGGTCGGCCATTTGTAGTATCATTTGTTCACTTTGGTGCCGTGTAGGGTGCCATTAAGGGTGAACAAACAGACATGTACAGACATGTACAAAGAGACAGGCGACCAAAATTTTTGCGTCGAAGGTCCCAACATAGACTATCACCTTTAAAAATACATTACTATATTTCCCAGTTGACCAAACTCGCTCTTATGTGTCCTTGCCTTATCACCTTTGACTACGTCAAACATCTACTGATTCTACAGTTCTGCAATACCACAGCTCAGGGCCTCCTCGAGCACAACATATGCATTTCGGCTTTACGTGTGGGCTCAACCTTCACATCCAAAAGTTGCTTAAAGAACCAATACAGAAGCTTCTTTCGGCGATATTCATCCGACGTCTTCTTAAAGATTTTGCTTATTGAACAATTGACAGTAAGGAAAAATTGTGGCCTCATCAATGAGGATTAGTATTTGTTATTTATTTTTTACACTTTGTTACTAATGAATAGCGCACCGAGCTTGATAGTAGGTTTGGTAAGACAATTACAATTGGTAGAAACTGAAAGGTTCACTAAATTTACAAAGTGCGTGAATGGCATAAACATTACATAACAAACTCAATGAAGTGCATAAAATAAATGCAAAAAATTACTGTGTTTGATATTATTTGTTCACCTAGTAAGATATTTGATGTAAAAAGCACGCTTCTTTACGACTGCAGGCGTCCATTTCTCGCAAACATTTTCAAGTGCAAACTTTTTCTCTTATTATTTACGGAATGGAATTACAACCAAAGATCAAGTCAACTGCAAAGCTGATGATTCCTATGGGGCGACACACAACTGACGCTTTTAGTAAAAACAATTGAGACAAATGACAAAAAAACGCTCTTTCACTTAAGAGAGAGAAAAAAATCAAAGTACAGCGGCAAAAAAAAAGTGGAAACAGTGTGAAAGAGTGCAGCAAGCAGTGGGATTTTTCTGTCTTTTTGTCAAACGACGCGTCATCTTACGGAGAATGAGTCCCCCCGACTATCGTCTGTCGTGGCCGGCGATGCACTTTATTCAATCAATGGCACCACTGGACTTGGTGCTGTCCGCTGCGCCAGACGACGGCTGCCCGTTTACCCGTCTTTTTACGTATGGCTCACACTGCGTCACTTTGCAAAAGAACGGCTGGAAGTTTCAGCAGCTTGTATTTACGTGGTGGTGCTGTGCGTCAGTTGGCCTGTGGTAATTGATGTGTTCTGCACGCATCGATCGGCTTTTCTCGTGGCCAAAACGCATCCTTTCGCAGGCAGTCGGTGGTCATTGCCTGGCGCCTTAAAAGGAGTTGCATTCTTCGGAACACTTACATTATACTTTGGCCTAGAACCTAACACAGCGAAACTTGGATCGCTGAAGGAGAAAATGGCTGGTCATTTTACTGCTGTAAGGAATGACTGAGAAGTTTCTCTCAGTCTGCCCTGCTTTATTTGAATGTTGAGCTCATTACCACAAAGAAGTTCCAATTTCGTTTAAGGTGGTTTAGTTCGTGAAGTTGTTGCTAAGATGGTCCCGTTTTTATGAGTATTGATGGGTTGAAGCCCTAAGACTAAGTGCATACACGAGTAAAATAGGTGTATCTAGCGCCCTCTATCTTCAGAAAAAAAATATCATGGTACACACTTTTGCATCTACATGTGCCGAAGATACAGAGCAATGAGCTTCTTTGAAATAATAGTGCAGAATGTGTGCAGGGAGCCGTTTGTTTCACTGTCTTACACTGAGACAAAGAACAAGAAAGAAGAGAATCAAGAAAAAGGAAGATTAGAGAAAAATTGCCAGATCCCACATACAGTGGGAATCTATAATTTACGAAGCACGAATAAGGAAGGAGGTCACAATAAAATCAGCACAACGTTAAGAGGAGGAGGTAAATTATACCGTACATGACTTCCATGCGATGATAATCATGTTGGACGTTTCATTTACCTTCATCATCAGTTAATGTCACCTGATACCAATTTTTGTATATATGGAGTTAGTGAAAAGGCCGTGAGCGTGCTATGAGCGTAGACGTAGCCATGTTTTACATAAATCCGTATTGTGATTATCATATTTAGAGGTGTCATTTACATTCATCGTCCATTCATGTCATTTAATATCAAACTTGGTATATGGGGAACTAGTGAAACGACCGCGAGAACGCTATTAGCGTAGAATGTAGTCGTGCTTTAAATGAAACGTATATTATGATTATCAAGTTTGAACGTGTAATTTACCTTCATCGTCTATTTACTTCCCGTGAGACCAAATTTGGTACATGTAAAGCCAGCGCGACGTGGCGAACGCATCAAGAAGGACCCCATATACTCCGACGCAACGCTGACGCACGCGCAGGCTGGTCGAAGCGACGCCACGCTTGCAAAACGCGAGCACTCTAAAGTGTGACGCCAGACACGACCAGCATCCTTCGACGCGGCCCGGTGGCAACCGGCGCAGAAATGTGACATGCTGCACTTTGCGCCGATGACGTTACTTAGACAGCACTGCATCTGCCTCATTTCGTGACAAAGGGACGCCGTGTGCGCTGAAACGCGCATGCGTCAAAGCGACACAGCGTGGCGCGCGCCTGCGAGTATATGGCAGGACCGGTGCCTGGCATGGCAACGCCAGCGTGACACGAAAAAACGAACGGCGGCAAAATAAATGTCGAAATTTATTGGCACCTTGACTGTGGCATGTAGCCATGTTCTCATGTGACATGCATCTCATGTTTATCATGTTTGCAACCAGTCAAATACATACCTTCGTCATCATTGGCGTCACATATTAGCAAACTTGGCATATGTGAAGCTAGCGAAACAGCCGCGAGCGCATCATGAGCGTGGCATGTAGTCATGTTGTTACATGACACGCATCTTATGATTATTATGTTGCACCAGTCACATACCTTCGTCATCCGTCCACGTACCGTGATACCAAGTTTGCTATCAATACCATTATCGAAACGGCCAGGAGAGCTAAAGGTCGTTGGCGGCTAAAGATAGATAGATAGATAGATAGATAATAGATAGATAGATAGATAGATAGATAGATAGATAGATAGATAGATAGATAGATAGATAGATAGATAGATAGATAGATAGAGCGATAGATAGATACGCTCAATGTCACGAAGTTCGCTAAGAAATGTTTCGATTTATGATAGAAAGATAAATAGTGCAATTTATGGACCATGTAAATTAACACAAGCTGCGTTATATATATTACGCTTTCTTTGAGCAAAACATATACTTGAACAATTGCTGTTATTAAATTTTGAGAATGAAATCCGACTCAGTGTACATAGAGTTTCCGTTTTTTATAGGTTGTTGCTAGGAATCACACCTTGAATATAGGTACACCTTGAATATAGGTACCCCTTGTGGCTTTGATGTGAAGATCATCACTGGCCTTTCAGTAAGATGAGAATCTAGATCACTCACTTAGGCACAAAACCTACCGGAGACCAGTCATGGCAAAATGTTTTCGACCAGGTCGCGGCATAGTGGTATCCCAGTTATTGAAAAAAATTTATGCGATACCACGTAGCTTGGGAATCGACGTTATGCGAAGCGCACGTATGGAAGGACGTTAGCTACGCACAACCAGCATGAACTGTGGCAGGCTGAATTGTTTCATTAGCGCGTTATGGTGGTTACGTTTGCACACGTCATGAATACGCGTACATCTGTGACGTATCTGTGACGTTTGTGTCGACGGGTCATTAATATGCGCGGAGTAGACTGTTGACTCCGTAAAAATTGAGCCAAATTACTAAGAAATGTTAGCATCGTCAGCATAAGTATAGATGTCCGTCTAATCATCCGTTAATGTGGCGATGAGGGCCCCATGTACACTGAAGCTTGACGTATCATTTATTTGCTCGAAATTGTTCATGTGTATTATGAAGAAGTGGCCAATGGCACCTCCATTCCTCGTCGTGGACACGAGATATTGGGAGGCGCTGTGAACATAGAAACGTTTTTCAAGGATTGTGTGTATGAGGTCTGGTTGTGTTTTGTAACATTTATGCTAAAGTCGTGAGGAATGGTGAGAAGCCGTAAGCTAATACGTAGCGCTTGTGACAGCGAGGATGGCGGCCCTGGACACTGCTAGACAAATGAGATTCAGTGGATGGCACCTCACTTCAATTCCCGCTATCTCGTCATGATGGCTGTACGATAGAAGTGCGTATGTAGTATTTATAAGACTGGATAGCCGGCACTGCAACCACAATTGACGTTTCACGAAAATTAAGGTCCTTTTAAACCAGTTCTAGACCTAACCTGGCTGTGGTTGAATACTTCATTGCTCCGCAGGATGTTGGGTTCGATGCCTGCTGGGGCCACGATATTTATTCTATGCGTTGCTTGGGTCAATCTGCTGATGCCAGCTTTTAGGGGCAAAGAGCCTTACGGCTGACCTAGCTGGCACCAATCACACCCCACAAAACACAACCGAAATAAAACACCTGCCAAACAAAAAACGAAATCTTTGCGTAAACAACCCACTTTCTCTGTAACCAACTCTACGACAGCGTAATACGCGACCACCCACGCCACCCGTCTGCCCGTCTGTCCATTCGCCCGTCCATCTGTGAATCCGCCTTTCTGTCTTTCCGTCCATCCGTGCGTCCTTCTATCTGTGCATCCCTACGTACGGCCACCTGTCCACCATCCATCCGTCCATCCGTCATTTAGAAACTTAAACGTTGACATTATGAACCTTATGGCATATTGCTTCGCCCACTTTGTCATTCACCTCGTGTAGTTTGCACCGGTTTTTCTTTAAGCTTTCGAAATAAAAATTACCCAATGTCTGTAACGCTCCTTTCCTTGGTTCATATAAACTGTCAATCACCTTCAGAGTATCGCGTTTAACTAGAGTTGATTTTTGCCTGACGGGAGGGCTGGATTGGTAGGAGTGCATACCTATTGTTTATAAAATTGGATAGCCATCACTGCATTCTTAATTGACGCTTCACGAAGATTACTGTCAGTCAAAAGCAATTGCGGAGACCTGGAGTAGCTCTGTGGCAAAATACTTGGCTGTCATGCAGAATTCTTAGGTTCATTGCTGGACCTGACACAATTTTCTTTACATCGTCGGGTTAGGGCAGCCGATGTAGTTTTTTTTCCTGAACGCTCACGGATTAAATTACCTGTGTCTCTTCTCACTGTTCCTTCGTGAACATAAGGAGACCTGTGGTCCATACCCGCATAGCAGGGGCATATACCCCCACGCGGGTAGGTGCCACTGTTTGACGGGAAGTTACATAGGAAAATTACCTATGTGTGTTCTCGCCAATCCTTTGTACATATAAAATGTCAATCACCTATGGCACACCCACCCGAGGAAGGCCATGTGCTCACGCTTGGCAAAAAGGCCTTTCTTGATGTACGCGTCAGTTTGCGGCATTATTAATTCCATAACCGGTGTGAGTCATGTTCATCTAACGATCTTGCGCTCCCATACTAATTTAGGATTATCCTAGTTAAGGGGGGATACGAGACAACTCAGATGTATGCGGCTGGACAGACAGACAGACAGAACAGACAGGACAGACAGACGACAGACAGACAGACAGACAGACAGACAGGACAGCACCAACGCCCTTGCAGTACGCGAAGAAATGCTTCGCTATAAAAAAAAAGGAAACAGTGCCAGTTCTCATTTATTACTTTCGGATTGGCACACAAGGATAAATTGTCAATATAGTGACTATTAGAGGCACAAATAATAATTTAGTTTGGCTAAACTATGCAAGGAAAACAAAGAAAAAACACGAATCTCAAGCAGGATCGCTGTTATAGTACTTCTCGAAAACTGCGAAACTCCATTTATGTGCACACGCCAAAGCACCGTTTCGATGGACAAAAATAAAATAAAAAACAAAAACGTCTAACCAAAAGTTAGATTTTTTGACACAAGCATACACAGGTCATAAGTGATACGCAAAGAAGAACCCCAGTCCAATCTCCGTAGCCCGTGCCACGCTGTTCCAGCCAAGGAACGTTTAAGTTGGGGTGCGGTGTGAAGCGGATAGCAAGCGTTTTTAATGGAAAACGCAGGTAATGAGTTCTTTAGCCTAGCGTGTCTGCTTGAATCGAGGACCTCAAATATGCACCCAGTACGTCGAAGAGCTTTTCTTCCCTCTTTCCTTTCCTTCCGGTATGCACCAGGCATCATTGCATTTGCGCTGGGATTTGCGCTCTGACCTGACGATATTTGAACATAGGCCGCATCGTTTCTAATGAGCTTCAAAGCAATCTCCTTCCAAGAAGTCCGCCCGCGGATGCCAAATAGGTAAGACCAGATCATGACATTCCTCCTGCTGTATATAGTTCACACGGCAATGCTCAAGCTTTCTCGAGGGAGCATCTATATGGCTCGCTTGAGAGCTCTGACGAACTTTTAGTTTTTGATTATTTGAAAAGTTTCTTTTTCTTTCTCGTGGTTTTCTCATGGACTTCTTTGTTTATGCAGGATACATATTACTTTACATCATTTTACAGCATATGATAAATGGCGAAAAATAGATAGGCTGGAATATTTCATGCCTTTGGTATTAGGAAATTTTATTCAAGCAGTATGCATGACACTACATACACTTATACACAAGAAACTTCAAAGTCGCGTCCGCATAATTTATACAAACGCGAGACGCAATTCTACGCTGACTTCAATAATACACTGTTCGCTACTACGAAACAACGAAAAGAAACTTATTACCTAACAACGAAGGGATGCGGCAGTGAAAGAAAATAGAAAGAGGGGAAGGTTTTGAGCAACACAGTGAGTTGGATGGCTTGTTCTTTTTTTTTCTTTAACCAAGTATGGCACTGCTGGAAATTCCAGATTGTCACCCACGTAATACAAAAAAAACCCAAGTGTGCCAGCGACTCAAAAATGCATCAACACCACTTACATCTAGCTCGTCAAAGAGGTAACAAAATTATTTTATCAATTCAGTGTAATACTTTTAATCCTGCTAGCTATAGTTGTCGACGAGCTTCTGGCTCGCAACAACATCTCAAGATCGCGTACGTTGTGGCTAAGAGCACAAATTACGCAAACCATGGCATTATTTCTTAGCGATAAGTATGTCGCTTTAACTACAAAGGTTCAGCACGCCAGGTGTTATACACTTGTAGTAGTAATGCATCCAAATAACGCATAATCAGTGGTCTTGGATTCTCTACAATCAGTGCAGTTATCATTTGGCACCACGTGCCACCTTGCAAGGCGTTGACGGGTCGATAACACGCTCCACCTTCTGAAAAGTGGGAAGAAAACAGCTAGATTATGTTAGCACATGTTTTTCTAAAGTGAAGAAAAAGAAACGAGCTTTTAGCTGCCGTCTGAACCACCGCGGTCTCTAGCCGCGGTAGTATAATTGCGTCGTCAGTGACTAATCTATCCTAGTATTGTTTTGAGAGAAAATGAATCTTCAAAAGCGGTTTATTTTTGGCACAATCACTCACTTAGTATAGGAGCATCGCTCACCTGTGATAAAAATAAGATAGATGTGTTTATTGCAGTTCATTTATTGAGCATTGTTTCATCATTTAGTGCGACTCAAGAGGAACAATCAAGTTCCGAAAGATCTCGCAGCATGATTAAAGTATCTCACAAAGGAATTCAGTCTAGTGAGGTGTTCGTTTTTTACATGCGGAGCATGTTATACTAGGCCCCACCGCGGTGGTCTACTGGCTAAGGTACTCGGCTGCTGACCCGCAGGTCGCGGGGTTCGAATCCCGGCTGCGGCGGCTGCATTTCCGATGGAGGCGGAAATGTTGTAAGCCCGTGTGCTCAGATTTGGGTGCACGTAAAGAACCCAAGGTGGTCGAAATTTCCGGAGCCCTCCACTACGGCGTCTCTCATAATCGTAGCGTGGTTTTGGGACGTTAAACCCCACAAATCAATCAGCATGTTATACTAGGGGCTAGTCATGCGCCGTCGCCGTACGCAGCCTCCCCTCCTCCTCCGCGAGCCATCTGTGCATTCCTTCCTCCTCTCAACGCAGAGCGCGCTGCGCTCGCTTCTCCCCTCCGCGCGCCGCGCGACCTTTAGTTTTACGTGCGCCAGCTGTATGCTAACGCGCGCATGTGCAGGCCGGCGCCGGCGCTCGCTATAAATAACCGAGTGTCAGAGCGAGCCGCCCTTCTTTGGTTGGTTTGTGCGGTCGCTCCTCGTCCGATGTCGCTGGTGAAAATGTATGGTAACGGATCCGCAAACACACTCACTGACGTTCCTTTCAATAGCGTCAGCCAATGTGTTGCGGAACCGCAAGCAATGCCGAAGACACTTCGTCCGTGGACAAGGCCGCGCTGAGAAGAGCTCGCAATGCGGAACGCAAATGTCGGCGTTTGCGTTCCGTGACCAAGGCCACGTATTCATACTCGTATACTCATAAACGGGAGTCGTCAGCGTCGAGCCCGGTGCTCGACAACACGCCAACGGCGAGCGCTGCGTCGCTAGTGTCGGCGGAGTCGACGTCATGGACGATGTACCTCGCGCCCCAACCTATCGCGTGTCGTTGTGGAAAAGTACGTCGACTACGTCATGGAAGAATACCTGAAACAACGACCGCAACGACGACCCTTCGTGATAGTTGGCGACTTCAACGTCGACGTCATCAAGCGAATTGGGTGGTCGACTACATGGAGTCGCGGCACTCGCTGAAACGAGCAGCGTACGACGGCAAACATCATCCGAACACGGTTCGCGGGACGTGCATCAACCACGTCTTTTCGAATTTCGACCTTCGACCCCGCTGCCACCAGACCCACTCACCCTTGACTTTGCGGACCGGCATATCTGTTCGGCATATCTGTTTGTTGCTGGTTCCCAGATATCATGATTGCATTTATAGGTTATTTACATCATCAAAATGTTCATGCCTGCACGTGCGGTGAATGAAATGGTCTGCGCATGTCCTCCGAGAGCCTATATATTGTGAACTGCTTCATGAAATAAACTTAGTTGTGAGTTGGCGCTCTTTCTGTCTCGTCTTTTTTTCTCTTTGACAACCTTGCGCCACGTATTCAGCCTAATATTTCAGCAAGATAGGGTTTTCTCTGCGTTAATTCTTCAGAAGTTTTCGTGCTACATTCATGATTTTTGATATAAAAACAAATAAACACATGCTCTTGTTCACTTCTATTGGCCCAACTTTGTACCATGCTTATATTATACTTGTTATAATGCTTCCATTGTATATTTTAAAATTTATAATGTGTTGCCAGTAAATGCTGTTCTTTATTCTATACATTCGCACTGGACGTGAACATTCGCCGCCTAATAGCCTCGCTCATTCACGTCATTTATTATTTTTTGTAGCAGTTTAATAGTTACTGCCACTTTATTTCCCGTTAGTATCTTCATATTCCGCGATAGTTGAAAGTGAGATGGGAATGACCCGCGTATATATTGTTTATATTGTGTTAGCTAACCGTTCATGTTACCGGGTCACAATCTTTGCAGAGGTTGATGAACAGCATTAGGGAAATGAGCGAAGCGAAAATGGGGTCGTAAAAAAGAGCCTGAGTGAAGGCATAAAAGAATATATGCCTGCGAATGCCGATGTGGCAGATTGGACATCGATGGAAGGAAACTACCAAAACCGGGACGCGACATAAAACCAGCTTATACGATTGACCGGCCGCTCCCGGCTTTCTTCGCCGCTCTTAACGTTATTCTAACCCATCCAGAACGTACTCGTGTCTATAGCTATAAAGGAGTTTCCTCTTATCTTTCCCCAGCTCTCGTCAACTCGTACAGCTGCGATTCGGTCACTGGTTTCAGTTCTCAGTCATGCCTAAGTCACTCGTAAGGCAATTCTTGGGCTTTCTGCGTGGATGCTGTGCCTTTTCTCTGGCTGCCAGCTGCGAACAATGCGTCCTCTTCTGGTGAGAAGAGTAACGGACAACAGTGAGTTCCTTATCGCGTTTGTACAAGCTCACGCTCAGGGTATAGACAGTGTATCATCGCATTACTTGCTAGGCTCCGTTAAGTCTCCTCTTTACAGTTGTTTTAGGTAGTACTATGGACCACGACATTCACTCATATTGCATTGCCCATTTTCCCCCTTTTCCCGCGTTTTTTTATTCAATCCTTCCTAGCGTATATGCTGTAAGACGGCCTCATACACACCCGCTCTCTTTTTCTTTATGTCACCTATTTATCTGGTAAATCACTTGACGAAGCTGCAGAATTCTAAGAAGCAACAGGTACACTTGAGATCTCATCGTGAAAAAATTGCAACAGAAAAAGTAATTTGTGCATGCATGTTTAATAACGTTATTAATGAAGCATATAACAACAAAGCAGCAATTCCTTTGATGAGAATACGCTACGCTCTTGAGACACTTGCTAGGTCGTATCATCTGAGAGCCTGCACACTGTCTTTCCCCGATCTATCATTTCTTCTCTCTCTTTATTGTTTGCTCGAGCTCGAGAAAGCACTGATTAGAACGATACTTTACTCGCTTGGTTAGGCATATCAAAGGCTCTGCATTGTCGTCATTCCCTCAGGAAAGAGTCGCCGCAGAACGTAGCGTACGATGACGCGGTGGAATGAGACCGGTGCAAAGAAGCCTTTGGAGCGTCTGATGACCAGCGCCTTCACTGTTTTTCTTGCAACCACCG